>CAOLHI010005569.1:0-62473 GCA_948474755.1 Ctenosaura bakeri
GAGATCAATCCACCATGATCTATCATCTGAGCCTTTGTCAGTTACGGAGGGGAAAAACCTAAAAGAGCAGGAATAGGTGGCCAGTTAAGAAAATCAGCAGCAATCTTTGCACTTTTAGGTAGTCTTTCTACGCTAGTGAATTCTTCAGCCACCATTTCATAAGGCTGCTTGAATGGATCTTCCATGGTGGTCTTTGCATCCATTCACTTATGTTTTCTGACTAGGTACATTGGATTTACTACTGAGGGGAAATTCGCCTTAGCCACTTCAGTTCCCCACTGGGGTACAAGTCCTGAGAGGCTATATATGTAGAACGAATAGTTTATGCCTACCATCTCATATTGGGATTTTTAAGAGTTTCAGCTACCGATTTTTCAGTTTGTTAAAAGTTGTTTTCAAGATACAGCACTTGGTGGTCTCCATACACTGGGAAAAATACATGAATTAATGAATTTGCTACTCCTATCAGTCTTTCCAGGCGAAAATACAATGCTTGCTTTATATGGAGGTAACAAAAGCACTTTTGTTAGCAGCTTCTCTCACAATCACTAAATATTGTGAACAGCTAGAGGGAAACATTCAAAACTGTGCAAAACTGTACAAATAGGGTGTGGATACTTGTAGTAGTAGTAGCAAGTAACTCTTGCTCTCAGAGTAATCAGAGGAACAAAAGACTAATCAATTAACAGACAGAGGGTATCCAAACTATGTGGTGGTTCAAGATTTACACAAAGCACTCCAAATGCCATATTCTGAACTACTGAAAAAATACAAGACAGACCATAATCCAACCATCAACTGTAGTCTCATTTTCAATCATATTACCAACATTTTGCAGGGTTTCATCAATAAGCACTGGGATATAATTCAACACGTACCAGGCTGTCAAGAAAAGCCCCAGGCTAAAAACAAAAAACATCAGAGGTATTTTGATGAGTAACAGTTTCAGGGAACAAAGTTCCAGGAACATTAATGAGTGCAATCAAACCCATAGGACACCTGCGGCCACTGTGTCTATTGAAGGTATACTCCCAAAATGACTGAGTTCACAGACCGCACTGACAAACAGAAGTATGCTATGTACAAAAGACAACAAATTCTCTTAAAAAGATATAGAACACCTTTCAAACACAAGGAACAATAAAACAGCTGCTCCCTTAGTAAATCATTTTCTGGAATACCATCAGCCTGTAACAGATCTTGGATTTTGCAATCTACAAAAGGTGAATAATATTGATGAGAAGAATCTATTAATGAAAGACGTAGAGCAGACTTAAAAATTAAAATCTTTGGCTCCTAAAGGGCACTAAATGAGGATCTTGATCTCTTGTAAGTTTCCTCAGAGTCCTTTTCAGCCCAGTTGCAATGAGACATCATTGAAGGCTAAGTGTCCCTTCTTTTTCCCCACTAACCATCTGCTAACAAAAACTTGAGTCTACTATACATGTTTCTTTTCAGTAAGCAAATGGAACAAAATTCTCAGCTTCAGAAATTTCTGCAGTCAAATTCTGAATCAGTATGTACAGGCCATAGGCAGCACGCAAAGATTTAAATGAATTGTCTTATGTTATACTCTGGAAGTCTTATCACATAACTATGTCTTGTCCTTTTTCACAGTTCGCCTTTTACATTTGCGGGTTCAATTTTTACAGATTTGATTATTTGTGGGTTCCTCCAAACTTTGCCTCCCCATTTCAAGTGCTTCTCTTCCAGGGAAACATTCCCTTGGCAGCACCTCTCCCCACCATGCCTCAGCCCTTTCCCACAGACACACATATTTTCTTTGTCTTTGTGGGGGTCCTGTACCTATCTTCAAGTTTTTATGTAGCCCCTGAAGAAGGCCATAAAAATATAGAGAGGCCAAAATGACTGGCGTTTTTTCTACAACAGAACAGCCATCTATCAAGCACTTTAAGACATCTCTCCAATTTTTCCCCACAGAAAGAAGTGCAAGAACCAGCAGGACTGGAAAAAACAGGCTCAGGGCAATGAACGAGGCAAAATCTCCAGAACAATGAGGCAAATATTTTCTGCCACTTGCAAACTGACTTTACTGAACAAGGAGAATCCTTACCAAGAGACGTCATGGTCCCTTCACTCTCCTCCATGACTTTCTTGTGCAGGGCCCTTGATTCCAGATGCAGGGGACTTACTCCTCCTTGATAAAATACACAAACACTTCCTCAGAGGTCACCTAGAAGAAGAACAAATTGTCTGCTTGTAGATAAATAAGGTCATCCTGTTTCTAAGCAGAATCTCGAATTCTGCTTAGTGGGGGTTTTAACGAAAGATGAAAGAACTGCATTCAAAGACAGCATTCCCAGCTATTAAGGCAGCAAGTGTGAAAAGACACATGAACAAAACAATGGATTAATTTTGGCCTAGGAAGTTTTATACTGGACAAAATATTTTTGTTCTTGTGTGCTTTCAAGTCATTTCTGAGTTAAGAGAACCTATCACTATTCTTCCTTATGTTTTTAAGCTAATAGTGGCCATTGGCATATATACAAAAAGCTTTGGTAATATAATAAGAAATGCTATTTTATAGGGGATCCTCCCTAGGTTGTAAGGATATGGGATGTACAAGTAATTTACAGTTTATGTTGCATCCCATGCCCTCAGCTCCTTATTCTTTCAAGTCTGATTTGGCTATTATTGGCCTGGACTGCTCTACATTTTTACACTGACTTTCTCTAGTATGTACAGTTGCATTAGGATTTACCTTGACCTGCAGCTTATTTCAGGCTGCAGAGACTTAACTGCTTCTTCTTTTGGATCTAACCTCCCTAATAGTTACGTGAGTTGGCACACATGACAATCTTCTGCCAATAAGAAATGCTTTAGGATGAATGGGGGTCAGCGCTACCTCACAGAGAATATTCTCTTGGACCCATGTGTATATGAGTTCCGATGCTTCACAGCTTATTTTGGGGTACAGAGCCCCAGTGCCTTATTCTTTGGAAATTATTTTGACTATTAATGGCAGCAGCATAGTTGAGGCTGCCCCGCATATACAAGCTTCAGGGCAGATAAGGATACTGCCATCTCTAGAATATCCTCTAGAAGACACTGATTCACAGCTTATACTGGTACTCAGAGAGCTCATTTCTTATCTGGGATTGTCATTGACAGAATTTTTTATTTTTAACAGAAAAAGAGTGTTTTTCACTCGTGAAGCATTTCACAATTTAATGTGAAGTGCAGGGACAAGTACTGACATGTGTTCTGGACTTTCACACATGTATATAGAACTGGGATCAATAAATTTCAGCACTGTGCCAGGTATTCAAGGACAAAGAGTGTGAGTGAAAAAAGGATTTCATCCTAGTTTAAGTAAAACAAGACTTGGAGCTGGAGAGGGGCCCTCCATCCTAAAACACTCCCTTAAGTGCGCTGTGTGTGTGTGTGTGAGTGAAATCAAATGATTTCTAGTTCACTAACAGTTTTTTCTAATAGCACAGACATTTTTTTCCTGTCTAAGCATTTTTTATATTCTCCCTCACAGCCAACTGTATGACATCTGATACAGTGTGCACCTTGATTCTCTCCCCGAACCAGGGTTGTAGCTGGGGGGAGGAGAACGAGGCCACTGCCTCCCAAATAAGCCCCCCTCAATGAATTTTTCCTTCATTCCCCAAATCTGCAGCATTGCAGTGCCTTAAAACTTCAGCTGAACATTTAGAAATGCAGTTGAGACATTCAAACAAAAAGGGGCAGGCAAAGAGACCAAGAGAATGTGAGTCCATCAAATATTAACAGGTCTAGGTCTAAACGATTTTCAATGGTCTCACTCTCTGGCAATGTTAGAAATCTGGGGAAAACTTCCTGGGATGTATAATTCTTCTTTGGGAGACAGCCCCATTTTGCCCTCCCTTGTAGCTCCAGCCCCCTCCCACAAACCCCCATGGTCTTTCTCCCCTGGGTGGTGCCTTCAATACAAGGGAGAAGATTCCCTCCCCAAGTTCTTTCCACACTCCAAAGTTCAAGGGAGTGGACAACCATTGTGAATGGTGTGGGAGGTCCCCACTGGGTCCCTCTGGAATACAGCAGACCCTCCACATTTGCACATTTGACTTTCACAGATTTGATTATTTGCGACCTCCAACCCCTGCCCTCCCCATTTCAGGGGCTTCTTTCCTGGAAGAACCTTCCCTCTTGGAGGCTCTGATCAGGCCACATAGCCCTTTAAAAACCCACTTCTGATCTTTCTCCTTCCCCACCAGCCACTGCCTGTCCAGCTAAGGATGACTCACAGCCCCATTTCTCAGCACCACAACCTCTCTCCCGATGCTCAAGGATGGAAAGGAAGGAAATGGGCTAAAGAGAGGAAATATAGGGTGACTGTGCTGATCCATTTACCTTCCCTCGCCTTTCTCTGATCTGGTTTGGACCCTGGGTGCCCCCCCTCCCCATCATGCCTCAGTCCCTTTCCCACAGACACTTTGATATTTGAGATTTTTCCACTTTTGTGAGGGTCTGGAGCCTCTAATCGTGGCAAATGGCGAGAGTCGACTGTATACTGCGGACAAAGTTGTTTTGAGCACTGTCACAAAATGAAAATGCAATCAAATGGTTTCTAGTTCATTAAAAGTTTTTCCTAATGGCACAGACAACTTTTTCCTCCCTAAGCATTTTTAATATTCTCCCTCACAGCCACCTGTATGTCACCTGACGCAGTGTGCACCTTGATCCTCTCCCCACATCTGGAATGTAGCCATTGGGGGGGGATGAAGACATTGCCCCCCAATAAGACCCCCCTCCATGTTTTTTTCCTTCAGTCCCCAAATCTGCAGCACTGCAATGCCTTAAAACTTCACTTGAACATTTAGAAAGCGGCAAGCCAAAGGAATGTGAGCACATTAGATATCAAGAGGTCTAGGTCTGAACGATTTTGAATGTCTTAGGCCTTTTCCGCACCAGACTGTTATAGGGCTATTATACCACTTTCAACATCCCTATGGAATCCTGGGGTTTGAAGTTTAGAGAGGGCCCAGGCTTCCATAGGATGTTGAAAGTGGAATAGCAGCACTAATGGGAGATAAGTTTAGAGCAGTGGCAAAAAACCTGGCAAAGAAGATTGAAATATACAGTCTGTCAAAATCTGCATGAGAACGTTAACAAAATGCATTTAAGATGGTATCTCCCACCCGAAAGATTGGCTAAGATGTATAAATGTAATGCTAAATGTTGGAAATGCTGAACAGAGAAAGGTACTTTTTACCACCAGTGGTGGACATGTGGTTACATGCAAAGATATTGGAAACATATCCATGGGACTATGGAGAAAATTTTGGGGATTAAATATCCAATGCTTCCAGAAATGTACCTTTTGAATATTGTAAGTGATGAAATGGAGAAAAAAATATGGAAAGATTCTTTTTTATACGATAGTCTGTGCTAGAATAATATTTGCAAAACACTGGAAATCCCAGGAAATTCCTATGGAAGATGAATGGGAAAAAGCATTATGGGACATGAGGGTTATGGACAAATTAACTCTTTTTTTAAGTAATAAAAATGTAAACGAATTTGAGAAAACCTGGGAACCACTTCTATCTTTCTTTAAAGAAAAGTGGAGAGACAAAATATTTGCCGTAGGAGTTTAAATGGAAAAGAATAGAATTCTGAATATGTATGTAGATATGCAATTAGAGAAATTTAGCCTATTCTCAAGGTAAAAATTTGTATTTCATGAATTTCAAAGAATTAAGAAGATACACGTTGGCAGATCAAACGGAGTATAATCTGGATCCTGAAAGGCAAATATGATAATACACAAACAAGACTGATCAAGTGGATATTTTACGGGTTGTTGTTATATGATGTATTGTGATATATTTTGTAATGTGATTTTTGTTGTTGTTGTTGCTATGTTTATGTTCAATGTTTTTTTTTAATGTTTGGAAAATAAAAAAATTAAATAAAAGAAAGAAAGGAAGTGGAATAGCAGCACTATAACAATCTGGTGCGGAAAAGGCTTCACTCCCTGGTAATGCTAGAAATCTGGAGAAAAACTTCCTGAGCTGCATCGTTCTTCTTTGGGGGGGAGGGAGGCAGCCCCATTTCGCCCTCCCTCGTAGCTCCAGCCCCCCCCCACAAACCCTGACGTATTTTTTCCCCCTGGATGGCGCCTGTGGGGAAGGAATTCCTTCCCCCAAATCCTTTCCACACTTCCAAGTGGGGATGTTGAGGGGGGGTCCCCCACTGGGCCCCTCTGGAATACGCTGCGGACAAAGTCGTCTCGCGCGCCGTCACAAAATGGCCGCCACGGGGCGGCACTGAGGAAATGGCTGCCTCGCTGGTATGTGAGCAGGGAGGGTGAGACCGGTTTTCCCACACGCTCAGAGGCCACTCCATTTCCACGAATGGGGATAAAAGACCAAAAAAAAAAGGCCGTCGAAAGTCCTGAGCCCAAGACGCAGGATAAAGATAAAAACCGGGCTCTTTAGCTCCCCCCGTCTTCGGTTTTTAACACACCCCCCCTCGGTCATTTTCTCTCACTTTCAACCCCTCCCCCTATTTACTGGCCACGCCTGGGAGCCCCAAAGGCACAAGCAGGGCTGGGAGGTCAGGACTCACCCGAACCCCCGGGGGTGGGAAAGACCCCCACGGCCCTCTTTCTGCCCCCACAGAAAAGGCAGACCCAATAGGGACGGGTCACCGCTTCTTCTCCTCAGGCGGCTCCACGGCGGAAGCAGGAAGCCGCTCCGGCCTCCTCGGCGCCGCTCTAGGCATCCACTTCCGGCTCCTCTATCGCGAAGGGAGAGGTGAGGGTGTTCTCTGAGGGAGTGCGTCTTCCGCTCTAGGAACTGTGTCGTTGGTTTTAACCCCTAGAAGGCAACAAAGAGGGAGGAGGGATGGTTGAGGCTCTCAGGAAAGCAAGGAGAGAAAAGGGCGAGGAGAAGGAGGGCAAGGAAGGTGGCGCCATGTTGGGAAAGATTTTAAGATGCAAGGCAAGGGCAGCAGGGCCTGCTTAAGCAAACGACCAGTGAATTGGCTTCTTAGCAAAGGCAAACAATGATTAAAAAAGGAAGTTTCTAATGGGAAGGAGAGAGGGTTGCTAAAGGGGCTACTGCCCTGTGAAATGAGAGGGCGACCAAAATGGTGAGAGGCCTGGAAGCCATGAAGCCCTATGAGGATAGACTTAGAGAGCTGGGGATGTTTAGTCTCCAGAAGAGAAGGTTAAGAGGGGACATGATAGCCATGTTTAAATATTTGAAGGGATGCCATGTAGAGGAGGGAGAGGGCTTGTTTTCTGCTGCTCCAGAGACCAGGACAAGGAGCAACGGATTTAAGCTGCAGGAAAGGAGATTCCACCTGAACCTCAGGAAGAACTTCCTGACAGTCAGGGCTGTCCGGCAGTGGGATAGGCTGCCTCCATGGAGTGTAGTGGAGTCTCCTTCCTTGGAGGTTTTTAAGCAGAGGCTGGATGGCCATCTGTCGGGATTGATTTGAGGGTGTTCCTGCATGGCAGGGGGTTGGACTGGATGGCCTGTGTGGTCTCTTCCAACTCTGAATTTCTATGATTCTATGATTCCTTCTCACTTATTTAGGAAGATGGTAAGGGGATCCTGTGGCTCTTTTTAAGATGGTGACCATGTCTGCACTATATAGGGGCTTTCCGCACTAAACTGTTATAGTGCTATTATTCCACTTTCAACCTCCTGTGGAATTCTGGGCTTTGCAGTTTCCTGAGGCCCAAGAGCTCTCTGGCTGAGAATTCTAAAGGCCCTTCCCTAAACTCCAAATCCCAGGGGTCCATAGGATGTTGAAAGTGGAATAATAGCACTATAACAGTGTCATGTGGAAAGGCCCATATGTTATAGTTCAGTTATTCCACTTTCAACATCCCATGGAATTCTGGGGTTTGTAGTTTAGTGAGAGCCAAGGGCTCTCTGGCTGAGAATTCTAAAAGCCCTTCCCTAAACTCCAAATCCCAGGGGTCCATTGGATATTGAAAGTGGAATAATAGCACTATAACAGTGCAGTGTGGAAAGGCCTATGTTATAGTGCAGTTATTCCACTTTCAACATCCCGTGAAGTTCTAGGGGTTGTAGTTTAGTGAGAGCCAAGGGCTCTCTGGCTGAGAATTCTAAAAGCCCTTCCCTAAACTCCAAATCCCAGGGGTCCATTGGATATTGAAAGTGGAATAATAGCACTATAACAGTGCAGTGTGGAAAGGCCTATGTTATAGTGCAGTTATTCCACTTTCAACATCCCGTGAAATTCTAGGGGTTGTAGTTTAGTGAGAGCCAAGGGCTCTCTGGCTGAGAATTCTAAAAGCCCTTCCCTAAACTCCAAATCCCAGGGGTCCATAGGATATTGAAAGTGGAATAATAGCACTATAACAATGTAGTGTGGAAAGAATTATGTTATAGTGCAGTTATTCCACTTTCAACATCCCATGGAATTCTGGGGTTTGTAGTTTAGTGAGAGCCAAGGGCTCTCTGGCTGAGAATTCTAAAGGCCCCTCCCTAAACTGCAAACCCCAGGATTCCACGGGATGTTGCAAGTGGAATAATAGCACTGTAACAGAGTAGTGTGGAAATGGTCCAAGATAAAGAAGTTGGTATGGAACAGTTGATCTAGCTTCCTTATTCCTTTCAGAAAGTAGATGCAGGGGGGAGGATGAACTCTCTCTCTCACACTCACACAGCAGCTTTGCACATTCCAGCGACCGCTTTGCATATTGCAGCAACTTACTGCTCTACTAAGTGAGCTAGAAATTTGCACACAGTCCTTCCTCTTGCCTGGAGCTGGACCCACCCAAACTGGAGAATTTGCACCAGTCTAGCTTTGCCTAAGAGTCTCTGTATGTCTGAAATTACTTGGAGGCGCACAACTCCCACCTGGAAATCATTGAGAAAAACTGGAGACTCAGCCAGGCCCTGAGATCTAGCAATCCTGTGTGTGTATGTGCCATCAAGTTGCTTATCTACTTACAGCCACTCCATGAATTTCATAGGGTTTTCTTAGGCAAGGAATGCTCAGAGGTGGTTTTCCCAGTTCCTTCCTCTGAAATATAGTCCACCCTCCACTTTTGCAGGTTTGACACTCACCAGATTTGATTATTTGCACGTTTCTCTTCCTCCTCTTTACCAGTTCCATATCTGGAGTAACCTTCCCTCTCTGTGACTCTGCTCAGGCTGTGCAGCCTTTTAAAATTCGCTCTCTTGTTCTCCTCCTCCTCCTCCTCCAGCAGTGGCTGCCTGGCCAGCTAACAGCTGGCACCCCAGTTGCTCAGCACCACAACCCTTTGCCCAATGCCCCCATACCCAAGGAATGATATGGGCAAGATGAAGTATAAGGCCACCAAGCTGACCCTACCTTCTGTCTCCTGACCTGGTTTGGATCCTGCGTGTCTGTTCTCCCCGCCATGTCTCAGCCCCCTTCCCATAGACATGTACATTTTGATATTTGCACATTTTCCACTTTCATAAGTGTCCTGTGCCCCTCACTCTAGCGAATGTAGAGAGCCAAGTGTATACCTGATTTTCAAATACAGCCACTCATCCAAGTACTAACCATGGCTGATTTTGCTTAGCTCCCAAGATCAGACACGATCTGGCACCTTTAGGGTAACCCTACAGAATATGATGCCAATTTTGCAATTTCATTAGTCATTTGGAATCACTTTGTTGTTATACGTTATAAACAGAAGTGGCAATGTGACTTGCATTAGCAATAGCAATAGCATGTGTATTTCTATACTGCTTATCAGCTAAGTGCTCTCTAAGATGTTTACAATATGTTACCTAATTGCCCCCAACAAGCTGGGTACTCATTTTACTGACCTGCGGAAGGATGGAAGGCTGAGTCAACCTGGAGCCCAGCAAGATCGAACTCACGATCTTGTGGCTGCAGTACTGCTATTTAACCACTGCACCACCAGGGCTTTTATGTGAGGTGTCACCAGATATATCGATCCTGATTTGGAACACTGTTCCAAAGTCTACAAAACTAGCATTTCTTTTATATGAAACCAACATACAGGATAGGACAGATGAGTGCCACATTTCCACATGCCTTATGTTGCTGTTGGCTCTGGGGAAGGTGGAGATGTATCTTGGAGAACAACATTTGATCCTGTCAGGCTCCAGGTTGACTCAGCCTTCCATCCTTCCGCAGGTCGGTAAAATGAGTACCCAGCTTGTTGGGGGCATGTATAGAAATACATGCTATTTGTAAAATTGTTTGCCGCCTTGATCCATATGGAGTGGCGGGATACAAATAAATAATAAAATTTAAAAAATTCACACTTTCTCTCTAAAAGGTACCTCTGTACAAAATACCTTTCTCCCTCCCCAGTGGGAAATTAAGCACTCAGATTAGATTAGAGAAGATGAAGAAGACAAGAAGGAAAGAAAGCTAGAGAGAAAGAGGTGAAGAAGGTATAAGGGAAAAAGAATACAAGCAAATGGAGGAGGGGGGAATAGATTAGATAGAGAGAAGGTAAGAAATATAAGAGAATTAAGGATTGGAATTCAAAGTTATTAGTAATTTAGAATTTAAGTCAATTTAATAAATTGTTGCAAATTCAACTTAATAAACAAGCCTTTGGTGAGACTATAATCAAAAGGCTGTATATGATACTTGTGCTTATATGAGGGTTAAAAAATATAAGAGACCTGTCTAAAAGTACTCTGAAGAACTGTATTAATTTTGACCTACATATGAGCTCCAATACTTTATTTTGTATGTGCTCTTAATAAACATTACAGTTTATTTTTGTAAATACTGATTTGGCTGAGTGGAATATATAATTTAAAGAAACACAGAAAACATGCTACCATAGCCCTTTTAAGGGGTTCTAATTAACCATTTAAAAGCCTCACCCTTTTACACAAAGGTGGTGTTATAAGTGAGAAGGCAGAGCTGTGTGGAAAAGACAAGTTGCTTTATCAGATTGGGGAACTGCCATACCAATCTGGGACAGAAAAAAAGTAAGCCCCCATCACAATGAGTCAACTGATTATTTTCTTCAGATTGGAAATCTCTTATGGAGTTTTTGAATGATAAGAAATCTAATGATTTAATAACCTGCAGCTATGGTTACTAGCAGTGCTAGTAGGATTACTTGGTTAGCTCTGTAATGGGAGAATTTTTTTTTTTTTCCATTTCAGTTTGGTCAGTGTGGATCAGGTTTTGATTCCTCAAACTTGGGCATGTCACATACTCTCAGCCCCAGAAAACCCTGTGATAGGTTTGCCTTGGGGTTGCCATAAGCTGAAGTGCTGCTGCTCAGTAGGAAAACAAACCTGAGATTGGGATCACAGCCTGTTCTGGGTGGGGTTTCTCTCCCTCTGAAAGAACAGGCTTCTAGCTTGGAGGCACGCTTGGACCCGGCACTGCTCCTGAAAAGCAAGGTTGTTATAGTGGCAGCAAATACAGTGGCCCATCTCAGCTGGTGTGATAGCTGCACTCCGCTGCACTCTTTCTTTGGGAAGGCAGATCTAGCCACAGTGGTTCACGCCTTCATTATTTCTCAATTAGGCTACTGTAATGTGCTCTATGTGGGCCTGTCCTTGAAATAGCAGTACATGTGAAAAGCAGTGGATAGCAGTACGTGTGAAAAGGATCTAGGAGTCTTGGTAGATCACAAGCTGAACATGAGTCAGCAGTGTGACGTGGCAGCCAAGAAAGCCAACGCGATTCTTGGTTGCATCAAAAGGAGTATGGTATCTAGATCGAGGGAGGTAATGGTACCACCCTATTCTACACTGGTCAGGCCTCATTTGGAATACTATGTCCAGTTGTGGGCACCTCAATTCAAGAAGGATGTCGACAAGCTGGAACATGTCCAGAGGAGGGTGACCAAAATGGTGAAGGGTCTGGAAGCCATGAAGCCCTATGAGGAACAGCTTAGGGAGCTGGGTATGTTTAGTCTGCAGAAGAGAAGGTTAAGAGGGGACATGATAGCCATGTTTAAACATTTGAAGGGATGTCATGTCGAGGAGGAGCAGGCTTGTTCTCTACCGCTCCAGAGACTAGGACAAGGAGCAATGGATTCAAGCTGCAGGAAAGGAGATTCCACCTGAACCTCAGGAAGAACTTCCTGACAGTCAGAGCTGTCCGGCAGTGGATGCCTTGGAGTGTGGTGGAGTCTCCTCCTTTGGAGGTTTTTAAGCAGAGGCTGGATGGCCATCTGTTGGGAATGCTTTGATGGGTGTTCCTGTATAGCAGGGTGTTGGGACTTGATGGCCCCTGGGGTCTCTTCCAACTCTATGATTCTATGAAATTTGTTCGGAAGCTGCAACTAGTGCAAAATGCAGCAGTCAGAATGGTGTCAGGTATGCATTTTAGAGGCCATGTAACACTGGTTCTGCAAGAACTATGCCAGCTTCTGAGCACAATTCAAGGGGCTGGAGTTGACCTACAATGCCCTGAACAGCTTGGGGCCAAGATATCTGAAAAATTGCCTCCTCCCCTATGACCCAGCCAGAAATTCGAGATCTTCAGAGAAGACTCTGTTGTATTTCCCCATACCTCGATAAGTTAGTTTGGCGGGTATTCATAACATGGCTTTCTCTGTAGCAGCCCCTTGACAAAACTCCCTACCAAGGAAGTTAGGCTAGCATCGTGTCTTTTAAGCTTCTGATGGGCAGCTCAAACAGCACTGTTTTGCATACCATCCAGTGTCTGGAGTTGCTGTTTTCACCATTTTACAACTGGATTTCAGGATTATTTTAAAGACTGCTTTTAGAGTTTTTAAAGATTATTATAATGCATTTTTAAAATGTTTTCATCATTTATTTATTGATTTATTTGTGTTCACTGCCCTGGGAACCTTTTAGGCTAGAAGGCAATACAGGAATACTTTAAACAAATAATAAATAATGGGAAGTTGGCCAGAACTGTGCCTGGTCATTTTCCTTCTCGTATACTGGAAAGGGAAACAGCGGAATAAAGAGTTTCGCTCAAGGACACATCTAATTTCTTCCTGAGTTGATTTTTCAGTGGAAATATTTTCCCTCACAAAGGATCTCTCCATACGCCAAGTGTGCAAGTAAAAGATGCCCAATTTTTTAGGGCCAGTCAACATGTTGGAATGTTGTCACAAAACAACTGCCATTCCCAAATGGCTGCCAGAAGGGGGATAAACAAATCTCAAAATGGAAGTTTCATAACTTGGTAAAGTGCTAAGACTGAAGGATGAGAAATTTTTCAGAATCCTAGAAAGACAGAGAAAAGGATAGAAACAAACCCTTCTGAATCCTCATGTTGAACCTCTCTCCAGTCATCTGTATTATCTCTCTCTCTCTTTCTCTCTCTCTCAAACACACACAGTGTCCAGTCTGCTCTACTAACATATTCATCCTACTTCCCATATACCAATCCCCAGTCTTTTTAGTTTCTTTTAGTTTCTTTCTTTCATTAAAGAAACAGTTTTGACCCAATGTAGGAAAACAGAATGCTGCTATGCAGCTATTTGGAAGCCAGAGGTATTCTGGGATAGTAAGATGGGACAGTTGGTGGCTTGATTTTTAGTCATCCATGGGGAAAAATAATGCAGGAGTGCTCAGCTGGTACTCAGAAACATGCCACAACCATTATGGCACCTATGCACTTGTTTTAAACAGTTCCCACATTATCCCCATGGGATTAAAAAATAAGCCGTTTTCTGCAACTGAAATGCCTTCTACACAATTTGTGTGTTGTACAACTCTACACGTGGGTTTTTTTGATGCGTACTAAACTACTAAAACTCCTTTCCACAATCACAGGATTTAGGTCATTTCTGGTTGTCCAATCATAACCAATGATGCAAACAGAGAACTTCATTTCCACCACCTTTTTGACAGGTCTTTGAATGAACCACTTTCCTTGTTTTGAGCAATGATATGGTTCCACTGCCCTCCCTTTTTATTTTTGCTTTAAAAATTCCACAGTTTGTACATATAAATCAAACAATATTGGGGGTAAGAGAAAATGGCAGAACAAGGGAAAGAAATAGGCGTATACATTGCTATCTACAGGCCAAGTATCAGAGTAAGCGGATGGCAGTAGGACAGACGTTCAAAGAGAATGCTAAAGTCCTCAGACTACTTGAATGAAGGCAGAAGATATTTCTCTTTCCACACTCTCTCTACAACCGTGAGGCCTCACACAATTACCGGTGATCTCTTAATGTCTACACCACAGGCATATGACATGCACGTCTACAAATTTCAACCACATTTCTAGAAGAAAACAAAATTTTTTGTTGAATCCCTTCTAATTTTGGATCGGAGGCACCACAAACAGAGCCTAGGCTGCGTGTGATTTCTCCTGAGTGAACAGTGCAGTGTCTACTAAGGTTTGACCTCAGCTTAAAATTCTTTCAAGACTCGGGGCATGTGGATGGTTTCCCTCCAGTGTGATTCATTTGAGTTGCAATGCAGTCTATCTTTCCAACAAAGTGTTTTCTACACTCCAGAAAAAAAGACACACACATATATACACATATACATATACACATGCGCACCTTTTCTTCAATTTGGATTCTTTGAAGTCTACTGAAGGGTGATCTCAAATAAGTTTTTTTCCACACTCTAGGCTTTTATGTGCAATTCGCCTGAGGCACCACAAGGTTTCTCATCTCAAAGTGTTTCCCACAAACTGTGGAAAACTGTGTGAATTCTTTGATGAGTACTGAGATGCGATTTGTGAGAGAAGCCCTTGCCGCACTCCGAGCATTTATATGGTTTCTCACGGTTGTGTGTTCTCTGATGGGACGCAAGTTTTATCTTATCACTGAAGCTCTTTCCGCACTCTAGGCACTGACAAGGTCCCTCTCCTGTGTAGCTCGCTTGATGTATCATGAGGTTTCTACGATGTCGAAAAGCTTCCCCACACTCCAAGCATTTGAAGGGTTTCTCCCCTGTGTGGATCCGCTGATGGCTGGTGAGGCTTGGTCTGTAACAGAAGCTCTTTCCGCAATCCAGGCATTTATAGGGTCTCTCTCCTGTGTGGAGTCGTTGATGTCTCTTGAGGGACGACCTGTGACAGAAGCTCTTTCCACACTCCATGCATTTTGAAGGCTTCTCGCCTGTATGAATACTCTGATGAGCAATCAAGAGATACCGCCAATGGAAGCACTTGCCACACTGCGTGCATTCGAAGATTTTTTCCTCAGTGTGCTTTCTCATGTGGGCATAAAGGCTTGATTTCCAAAGGAAACATTTCCCACACACAGCACACTTCCAGTTCTCCTCACCTTCCTCAGTATTTTCTTCATCTGGGATTTCCCAGATTTCTGTACTCTCAGAAGCCTGGAGCTGGCTTCTCTCCTGTTCTCCGTCCGTTTCTACACTTAGTTCTTCGTCTTCTTTCCAGCTAGCATTTTCCAACCATGTTAAGCGTGGTGCTTCTTCATTTCCACTCTCTTGTTCAAGACCACCTTGAGTGAAGAGAGACAACCATTTAGAGGGCAGAAGGACACATGAAGTCAACAAGCCAGCACATATAATCAATGACATAATTAATGAGAAGATGGTCAGAGGATCTTCTATGTTTGAGGACCTCCATATATGCATGGGCTGTGACTCCCACCACCTCTAGAAAGCATAACCAATGGTAAGGAATGATGGGACAGTTCAAAGTCTGGAGGGCCACAGTTGCTTGCTTCTGCACTGAATAAACTTAAATTGGTTAGCACTGACTGACCACTGGCACTGTGTTCAGTATTGAGTTTGGTACAGAGAAACTGGAGCTGTGTCTCCATTTTTGAAATCACTGGCTAGCCATAGGACAGCCCGTCTCTTTGCATCTGTCCTACCTAAGATGGTTGTTGGGCCCTAACTGTGCTGCTCAGACCTCCCCGGAGATCAGATAGGAGAGAAAACAAGAAAAGATGTTAACAAAGGAAGAGGACGACCATAGGTCAGGACATTGGTGCTGTCACCTCAAGACTTCTGAGGTAGAATGAGCAGGGTCTGTGCTAGTAGGGGGGGAAGGCTTTTTCAGGAAGCAGGAAGGAATGGAAGAATCAGGATGAAGAGAGCAGCTAGGTTCCTATGCTCAGACTACATTTCAGGCATGCTTAACAAGCTCTGCTTCTTGGCTTCAGCTGCCAGGCCTAATGTCTTGATCTTTCAGCCTGGACCAAAGGATGGAGCCAAAGAGAGAGCGGTGTGGTTAGTAGGTAACAGGAGAGCCAAAAGCTGGTCATAAAGGCAAGCCATTGGTGTCCTGGTGCTCTAAGTGCATCTTACTTTTAACCATCTCCTTGGGTTTTTAATTCAAAGTCTTCTAGTCTTTTAAAGCTGGTTTTACTTGTTTCGTTTGTTTAGTATATTTTTATCTGGCTTATATATTGCTTTTAATTCGGAATGTCATGTTGAGGAGGGAGCAGGCTTGTTCTCTGCCGCTCCAGAGACTAGGACAAGGAGCTATGGATTCAAGCTGCAGGAAAGGAGATTCCACTTGAACCTCAGGAAGAACTTCCTGATGGTCAGAGCTGTCCGGCAGTGGAATATGCTGCCTCGGAGTGTGATGGAGTCTCCTTCTTTGGAGATTTTTAAGCAGAGGCTGGATGGCCATCTGTTGGGAATGCTTTGATGGGTGCTCCTGCATAGCAAGGGGTTGGACTCAATGGGCCCGGGAGCTCTTCCAACTCAATGATTCTATGAATTGTCCAAACTGTTCATATTGTTTTATGTGTTTGCCGTCCTTACCTCTCCTGAGAAAAGTACTTTAATAAATTAAATACTAACAAGGGTACAATCACACAAATACTGATGTTGTTGTATATACTCAGGTTGTCCAGAAAGTCCATCATGACTTCTGAAAGTGGGAATGGGGATGCATCCACACAGAAAGAGCTGAGGAGGGTGCAGTGAGGTATCAGACACGGCTTTGCACTGTACTGGAACCCCAACACAACTTCTAGTTTCAGGGCAGACGTCTGATGCGTGATTATACATGGCCTTTCTAATAGAATGTGCTGGATACAGTGTTCTTGGTTAATGTTTTGGGTTTTCAGTTATGTATTTTAATAATGATTCTTGTGGGTTTTTCGGGCTTTGAGACCGTGTTCTGGTTGTATTTTCTCCTGACATTTTGCCTGCATCTGTGGCTGGCATCTTCAGAGGAATATTTTAATATTGCTTTAATTCTTTCTGATTACCTTTTGTATACTATGGGTTTTAACTATGTCTTTTTAATTATTGTAAGCCCTTTGTGTTCCAACTTGGGAAAAAGCGGGGTACAAATAAAGAGAAGAAGAAGAAGACAATGACGACAAAGAAGATGAAGACGACGAGCAGGAGCTCAGAAGCAGCAAGCAGAGGGGAACAGAGTCTTCACATTCAGCTGAGGAGATCCCCAGAGTCATCCATTCCACTGCTCTGTGAACCCCGATGAAGGCCAACATGGACATATAGTTCTATAAATGAGGAAGTGTGATTTATAGGAACAGGAACTGCTGTGGATCTAGGGGCTCTCCAGCAGGGAACCACAGAGGCAACCAAAATAATGATGATGATGATATTTACATCCCGCTTCTCTCGACAGATCGAGGCGGTACTACAACAGTATATCAAATACATTAAAAGCAATTAAAACATAACCCATCCTCCCTACCCACCAACCCATCTAAAACCCCCTAAAACACATTAACTATTAAGAACAAGAGGACAGTTGGTGGGAGGCGGTGGAGTACTAGTCTTGGAAGGCCTGTTGGAAGAGAACAGTCTTGACTGCTTTTTTAACTTGGGAGCGATAGAAGAGGGACAAAAATGTAAAACCAGAAGGAGACTCACTTCTGGTTTGAAAGGAGGTATTTTTTGGATGTTAAATAATACAGGAGGGCCCCACAATCAATTTAAAAGGTAAATTGTCACTGTAGGAGATTTCCAGGTGAGCAGTCCACCTCCCTGCTCTATCTTTATCCAGAGTAAAACATCACTGGAAGATACAGACGACACAGCAGCCTTGGAGCTGCCCACTTCTCCCCAAATCAAGCAACAACACGACCAAAGCTGCTGAAAACTGATTCTGTAGCTTTTACAGCTGGCTGCAAAGAAAGGAATCACTACAACAAAAGCCCAGAAAGCAGCAAGGCTGAACAGAAACTCCTCAAGGAGGCTGAACTGGAGCAAAAATTGAAAGAGTGGGCAAATATTTCCTGGTGCTTACAAACTGATTTTATCCCACACAAGAGATTCGTACCAAGTGGAGCTGTTTCCCCAAGAGAGGCCACCATGCCGTAATTTTCCTCCATGACTTCTTTGTGCAAGGCCCTTTGCTCCGGATCCAGGAGGGCCCACTCCTCCTCAGTGAAACCCACAGCCAGCTCATTCAGGGTCACCTGAAAGAAGACAAGACTATCTGTTCAGAGATCAAGAACGCTCATTACCATTTCTAAGCAGAATCCTAAAGAACCTTTTGGCAGCAGGGGTTTTAACAGAAGATTTGGGCCTTCAGGAAAAACACTCCAAACCTTCATGGCAGAAAGCATGGACATAAGCAGAGGGAAAAAGATTCTTTTCGGGTCATGCAAGAACAATTCAGTCCGGTGCCACATCTCTCTAGCAATCTTTTCTCTACCTGATCCACTTTTGCGGAAGCCGACTCTGCTGGATCAAGAAGAGATGGCTGATTACTTCTTCCCAGTGTTCTTGATCCATCTCCTGGGAAAGGAAGGAAAAAAAAATACATCAGGCAGGTTCACAAGATCAGCCAGTACCCAGGGCTGGCAACCGATGTCATTTCTAGGTTGCTTTCTTATTTTTTTTTTAAAGCCCCACCCCTCTGGACGTAATATAGCCCAGGGGGGCCAAAAACTTGATCAACCTGCTCCCATGCCCCCAACAGGCATTTTGGTGCATATTTTTTTCAACAACTTTTTAAACCTTGGAGGGCTCTTTGGGCTGCAAGAATGGCCTGCAGGCCATACTTCACCCATCTGTGTTTGAAATCTACATGTCTACTCTCAGTGAGGCTAAGAATAAGATTCAGGCCAGGAAATGCAGGTAAATCATGTTCACTAACTTGAATATATAATAGACAGCATCACTGTTCGTACATATAAAGGGTGGGATCCTGTTAGTGACATATACAAGTGCAGATCCACCTTATGTTTACATATGTATTTTGCCGGTTATTGCAGAGGTTGGTATTCTCTACCTTCCTCCACAGCGAGGACTCACTGTTCTATTGGAGTAGCCCCTCTGGAGCCTTTCTGATGCTGATGGAGAACAGGGAGGAATGGAGACGTGCCTGATTATGTCCCCACAGCCAGACACAAACCAAGGACATCTATTGCTGAGATCCACTGGGGTCCCCCCAGAGGTCTCAGCAGAAGATGTCATCAGTCCATGTCTCACTAGGGAGATCCTATGAATGTGCTACCCCCCACCAAGAGACCTGTCACCAATTGCCCTGCTCAGGTCTTGAAAATTCAGGGCTGTGACTTCTTTAGATGGAATGAATCCATCCATAATTTGGCCTTCCCCTTTTCTTACTGCCTTCCACTTTACTAAGCATGACTGTTTTTTCCAGAAAGCCACATCACGTCATAGGATGTCCAAAGTACAGTGGCCTCAGCTGAGTCATTTTTGCTTCTAGTGAAATTTCAGGCTTGATTTGATCTTGGGCCATATATTTGTCTTTCTGATGGTCCATGGTATCTGCAGAAGATCTTTTCCAGATCCTTTCAATGAGCCAATTCTATTTCTGTCAGCCTTCTTCTCTATTCAGCTTTTACAACCATACACAGAAACTGAAAGTACTACGGTATGCAATGATTTTGACTTTGGTATTGAATGATACCAGATGTTTGCACTTGATCTTATCAAGTTCCTTCTCAGAATCATAAAGTTGAAGGAGACCTCCAAAGGCCATCTAGTCCAACCCTCTGCCAACAGAATACACAATAAAAGCATACTCAAAAGATGCCCCCTCCAACCTCTGTTTAAAGACCTCCAAAGGGGGAGAGTTCACCACCCTCCAAGGCAATCTGCTTCACTGTCAAACAGCTCAACAGTAAAATAGTTCTTCCTAATATTTAGTTGCTGTTCTAAGTCTTGTCTTTTTCTTGACTACAGTCTCCATTCATGACTGAGGCTAAGTACAGAAAATCTTTAATAATTTTGATATCTTCCTTACCCACTTTAAAGATATGTAAATCTTAAGTCCAATTTGCCTAAGATGCACTGCTACCAAGGCCACAAGAGCTGGGCCAAAACTAACAAAATGAATTTTCCTCAGCCAGGAGAAGTGTAAGGTACTACACCTAGGCAGGAAAAAATGAAATGCACAGATAAAAGATGGGTGACACCTGGCTTGACCACAGTACATGTGAAAGGGATCTAGGAGTCTTAGCAGACCACAAGCTAAACATGAGTCAGTAGTGTGATGTGGCAGCTAAAAAAACAACAATGTGATTCTGGGCTGCATCAGTAGGAGCTTAATATCCAGATCAAAGAAGGTAATAGTACCACTCTATTCATCTTTGGTCATATCCCCACGTGGAATCTTGTGTCCAGTTCTGGGCACCACAGTTCAGGAAGGATATTGACAAGCTGGAACGTGTCCAGAGGAGGGCAACCAAAAAAGAGACAGCCTGGAAACCATGCCCTGTGAGGAGCAGCTTAGAGAGCTGAGAATGTTTAGCATGGAGAAAGAGAAGTTGTAGTAACATAATAGCTACATTTAAATAGTTGAAGGGATGTCACATGGAGGATGGAGCAAGTTTGTTTTCTGCTGCTCCGAAGCTAGGACAGAGAGCAACGGCTTCAGATTTCAGGAAAAGAGATTTCATCTAAACATTAGGAAGAACTTCCTGATGGTAAGAGCAGTTTGACAGTGAAATATGCTGTCTGGGAGTGTGGTGGAGTCTCCTTATTTGGAGGTTTTTAAACAGAGGCTGGATGGTAATCTCTCGGAAATGCTTTGTTGTGTGTTCCTGCATAGCAAGGGGTTGGACTAGATGGCCCCTGGGGTCTCTTCCAACTCTACGATTCTATGGTCCCTCACGGGCATGTATATTCAGTACATTTATGAGTTCATGCATGAGGTCTGAAAGAATACCTGGTAACAACTGGTTATCATTCACGACAGTCACCGCTTCCCCATCCCCCACAGACTGGAACTCACTTCCTGCAGTTTAAAACAAATGGTGCAATTATTCCTTCCACCTTCTTAAATTGCCTTTTTTAAAAAATATCATCATCATCATCATCAACATTTACTCATTAGTCATTTATATCCTGTCTTTCCCCCAATAATGGGACTCAAGGCAGCTAACAACATATTTTAAATCAGTACAGATGAAAAACTATTGTATATATTTGTGTATAAGCCTAAGAAAGTTTAGGCAAAAAACTGACCCAAAAAATTTCAATCGACTTATCCACAGGTCAATTAAGCACTATATCTTAATTCTTATCAAAAAAGGAGCCATGCCCTTCTCTAGGTAAACTGGTGAAGCTTGGTCTGTTCCAAGAGAACACAAAAGAAGCACCGACCCCCCTCTACTCTATCCACCATGGCACCCATTTCTAGCCTTTTTGAATGCCTGGTCATGAAAATGGCACCTCACCTCAAAGGAATGCCAAGAAGGAAGAGAGGGCTCAGTGCTTCTTTTAGGTTCTCCCAGGATGGACTTAGTTCTCAATTTTTGCCACTATACACAGAGAAGGGTGTTTTTTTGTTTTTGTTTTAAATAAGAATACTGTATCTTAATGTTTATTTAAAAAAAAACATCCCCTTCTCTGAGTAGAGCGGTAAAAGGATTTTTGGAATGCCTGGGTGGGAAAATGGCAGTAGCAGGCAATGTTGCACTACCCCAGGCCAGTGACTAGCACTTTCCTCTTTAGATAGCCTCAATTTATCCACGGGTCATATCAAAATGCATAATTTTGCCCTCAAACTTATCATGCATTACGCATTCACTAGTCATAACGTATCATTCATTTCAACACCTATGGGATCTGGGGTTTGCAGTTTCGGAGGGGCCTGAGGCCGTCTAAAACTGCAAACCCGTTCTATAGATGTAAAAAGAATGTAGCACTATAACAGCATAGTGCAGAAAAGGGCCATAGATGAGATTGATTTATATACAACTATATATGATTGTGGTTTGAGTGTTGCACAACCCGGAGACCAGGATTCGATTTCTCACTCGGCCATGGAAACCCACTGGGTGACCTTGGGCGCATTCACACTCTCAGCCCAGGGAATCCCGTAATAGGTTTGCCTTGGGATCACGTAAGTCAAAAATGACTTGAAACACACAAGAACAGCAACAAGATATGTATACAAAACCTTCAAGAAAAGCATAAATATAAAAATTATCTAAAAGTAGGGATGGGCCAACCGTATCCTTGAATCCTGGGTAAGGATTCCAGATTCGTGAATCCGAATCCCTGTGCCAAAATAGGCAAACCAAATCTTTCAAATCCACCAACCAAACAGTTTATTGGAGATCAGAACACCCGAAAACCTAGGAGACCAGACACACAAGGGGAGATGGCAAGTAGGTGAGTTTTTCCCTTGGAGTAATAATGACCTTTGCTAAAAATTTCAGAAATTACATCTGGGGTTGTATTCTAATATATTTAAATTGAACATTTAATATTTAAGTCCAGTACGTGACTGGAAGGTACAGGCTTGAGATTTCAAGGACAGCTGAAAGATTCCTTTGCATAGCTCCCTTGCAAACCTCTTTCAGACATAATTCTGGGGTTTGGAGTTTTACAAGGTGTCACAGCCTTCTCTGCCAAACTGTGCTGGTGTGTTATCCAACTACAAACCCCAGGATGCCAGAATGAGGTATGCAAAGAAAAACCAGTTTTGACCTGGATTATCTCTCTGCTGTAGTATGTGGCCCTGTTTACACCTGTGCTGAGAAGGGCCCTTTCCCCTGTCATTTTGCATTTTTGGGGCCCTGAGAAAAGCTATACAATTGTCCTTTACCAAATTTTTCAGAAGGAGGTTTGCCTTTCCAAAAAGCTACTTCTGGGTAATGTTGTCTTACCCAAGAATTCAGCTGGCTTTCTCTTGCCTTTAAAAACCGCTCTTTAAGGTCTGAAAGAATTTTAACGGATTTTGTTTAAAGTTTTTGTTTATTCTTGACCTCCCGGCACCATTCAAAAGGGCTGGATTGTGATTCATATCTAAAAAGGAATTAAAATAAGAACAAATTCATTTTCTTTAAATTCATCCTCCACCAAAGTGTACACAGCCCTTTTCTATCCCCCAACACGCCCCCTGGATAGTTCCTGTTTTGGGACTTCGAAAGGAAACGGATGTGGCCCCAACGAGGAATTGAAAGAGAAAAGCTCCAGGGCTATTGTTAACAGTACTTTGATTACTACCTCCAAAAAGGTAAAAACCTTACAGTTGGTCTATTTAGGGTATGGATTTACCCATATGTAGGGCATCTAAAGGTACTTGGTAAAAATACACAGGCTTCTTAAGAAATTTTCAATGTTCTTGCCTGGAAAGGTGCAGGTAGCCTCACCCAGAACAGAAACAGCCTGGATCTCAAGGGGAGTTACTCTTTCGTTGCTAATTAGAGTTTAAATGCTATTGCAGCTGATTTTGAAACTCTGTCTTCACAGAGCCCACATGGCCAAAGAGAGGAGCAGACTCTCTCTAGACAGTCTTAACTGACAACAACACAAACAATATCTTGACAAAATGTAGGCCTGTGACCTTCTTCTGGATTATTTTTAATACCTCACCTGATGAAGAAACCAACAGAGCTTCAAAAAAGTGCATGATCTATTTTGTGCATTTTTGGTTGGCCCAATAAAGGCATCATTGTTTTGTTGATTTTGGAGGTGGTTGTGTCTTGCTATATCTCCAAAATAGCTACTTCTGGGTATGTTTTCTACCCAAGGAAATTCAGCTGGCTTCATCTCTTATAAGCTCAAAACCATGCTACTCTGCATGGCCTTTAAGGTCTGAAATTGAATTTTTTAATCTTTGGATTGTTTTAATTGTTTTTGTTTATTCATTGCCCTCAGGCACCCTCATGGGCTGGGAGGTGATACAGAAATATCTTAAACAAGGTATGTAAAATAAGAACATTTTTAACTTTCATTTGCATTCAAATTTACATTTCCTGCCATCTCAGAACCCTGCCTGGGGGTACACAGCCTCTTTCCTCTCTCAGACTTTCCACCCCCTCTAAAACGCCTCCTCAGAGCTTCCTGTGGTACTTCCGCAAGGCTTCAAACGGATGTGGCCCTGTCAACCTGGAGGAGTTGTAACAGACTGAAAACGCTCCAGGGCTATTGTTAACAGTACTTTGGCATAACTAGCAGAGCCAGAAAGGTGACTTAAAAAAACAACAACTAACCAGTTGCCTTTATAGTTCTGAGGGTCAACTGGCAGTGTGTGACCCATCATGTAGGGAACATGAGGGAATTATAGAGGCTCACTTGGGAAAAACTGCACACCCAGGCACTACTTGCAAAATCTTTCAATCAGCTTGGCACTATTACCCCCGCCTTTGCTTCCTTTGCAAGCAGCACGTGCAAGTGGTCCCAAGCAAGCCTCTATAAGTAAGAAGAACTGACAAAAGTCCATTGTTTTGATGCCTACAAACCACAGACTAGTTCCATTGATTCAATAAGACATCCAAATCTTTTCATAGACAAGACTTTTCATAGACAAGACCAATCACACATGTGATTGGTATCAAGGATCTTCTACACTGCAGTGGTTCTTAACCTGGGGTCTGGGGACTCCTTGGGGTCTCTGGAGCCCTGCTGCTGGTCACCAACGGGGTTGCATGTGCTGAAACTGCTCCCTCATTTGCAAACTGTGACTCTGGAGATCAGGGTTTGAATCCTCACTCAGCTATGGAAACTCACTGGGGGACCTCAAGCAAGTCACATCCTCTCAACCTCAGAAAAAGGCAAGGCAACAAATCTTGCCAGGAAAACCCTCACCTTACAGTCACCGTAAGTCAGTTTTCAAAGGGGATGACTAGATGATGACTAGAAAGAAACTCCTCCTGTCAGCAGCACTTTGTTATTCTGTGCTTTCAAGTCACTTTTGACTTATGGCAACCCTAAAGTGAATCTATCATAGGGTTTTGTTTTGGTTTTTTGTGAGATTTGCTCAGAGGGAGTTTGCCTTTGCCTTCCTTTAAGGCTGAGAGAATGTGACTTGCCTAAGATCACCCTAAGTGCCTGAGCGGGGATTTGAATCCTAGCATCCAGCAGCATTTAATAAATAAATAAATAAATAAATAAATATTTGGAAATATAAATAAACTAGCCTATTTACCCGGCACTGCCCAGGATTTTATTTTCTCCTAGGTAATACTTGTTAGAAACACCTTAGGAATTACCTTACCTTCTTACCTTAGGAATTAGATGCGGTTGAAATACACAGATTTGAGATCCTGTGTCTCTAATTCCCCAAACTATCTTGTCCAGTATGTGTAACTTTTCTCCATATTCTCCAATCCAATCTTTATTCAGAGTTCTTAACATACAGAGGTTGGGTTCCTGAGGGAATACACTGCCCTCCTTCTTGCTGCTAGGCCTCATCTCCATGGCAACCAGCCTGAGCTCTCTGGTTGAGAATTCTACAGGCCCCTTCCTGAACTGCCAACCCCAGGATTCCACAGAATCTTCACAGCCAGCCAATCATATGAGGTCTCCTCACCTCACATTGTGAGGTCTTCGCCTGCCTGATGCAGGCAGACAAACTCACTCACAAACTTTGACTTTTATGTAGTAGATATTTGAATATTTAAATCTAAAATTAAATATTTAAATTGTGAGTTATGTCTTAGAAGTGCCTGACAAAAAAATATATTTGTAGATGGTCCCTGGTGGAAAAAAGGTTAAGAACTACTGCTCCATAGGCAAGAAGAACTCATTGAATTAATGGAAATTGTCTGTAATTTGTAAGCTTTGAAACAGCAGACTGTCAAAAAAATGAGTTGATGAAAAGTGAGGGATGTCTGTAACTGCACCCAAATACCTGGGGTTTCCTCTGCAGCCCTTCTCAAAATGGCAACAGGAAGGTACAAAACAGAGCTGGTGCTCTCTTCTACATGGCATTCCTTCAGATAAAAGACAGCTATCCTGATATATATCTGTTTTTTCTTCTCCTGGCTAAACATACCCAACTTTCTAATACATTTGTCAAAGGGCTTGGTTTCCAAATCTTTTATCGTCTTGGTCACCAATATGGTAAATACAGTTAGCCCTCCACATTCACTGGGATTAGGAGTGCAGGACCCCCGTAAAAGTGGGGAAAAAAATCGCAAATATTAAAATGTGTGTGTGCTAACACGTGCGTGTGTCTGTGTGTGGAAAGGGGCTGAGGCATGGTGAGGACATCAAGGGTCCACACTGAATCAGGGAAAGGAGAGCAAAAGCGGGTGGGCTGGTTAGGTTTGGTGGCCCTAGACTTCTTCTGTCTTGCCCATCTCCTTCTTTGGGTGTGGCCGGGAGAGACACTGGGAGAGGGTTTTATGATGCTGAGAAATCAGGTTGTGAGCCATCCTTAGCCGCTTGTGGAGAAGGAGGAAAAGGACCAAAGACGAGTTTAAGAAAGGCTACACGGCCTGATGGGAGCTGCCAAGAGGGCAGGCTCCCCCAAGAAATGAGTACCTGAAGTCTAGGGGCAGGGGCTGAAGAAACTCACAAATAATCAAATCTCTGAAAGTCAAACCCACAAATGGGGAGGGCCGACTGTACAACAGCTGCTTATATTTGAGACATATGAGGGTGAGGAGGTGTAGCTGAGGGGCACAGGCAGAGAAACACTCCAAGTGGGTAAATGTCTTACCCGCTGAAGTGGAACTACTACTGTCGTCCTGCGTGATCCTCTCCGTCTGTGGCTTCTCTCTAGACTCTGATGGACTTTTTTGTATTTCAGGCATGTCCATGTCTTCGTCTGGAATTAGGTGGCTCACCTGAAAGAGCAGTTCAAATTTCTTAGTGAGATACAGCGGGGAAATCAGAAAAGGGATGGTACAGGAGAAGGATTGGGGGTTGGCTGACCTCTCCCATCCTTGGATGATGTACCCTGAATTGTGAGGTAATCACTGGGGATTTTTAGGATATCTTCCGTCACATTCTCGTCTCAGGATAAAACGCACTCACCTGCTGCTCCTCCCGCTCTTTGACTGCCATCTGACTCAAGAGGAAACCTTCGGCCAGAGCCATTGCCTGGGAGCTAGTCTCCGGCTCACATTCCTTGACCCAGCTCGCCATCTCTGGGGGTAGGACAGCCAGGAATTGCTCCAGGATCACCAGGTCCAGGATCTGAGCCTTGGTGTGCTTCTCCGGCTTCAACCACTGGCGGCAGAGTGTGTGGAGCCGGCTGCAAACCTCCCGGGGCCCTTTGGCTTCCCAGTAGCTGAAGTCCCTGAAGCACCAGCGCTCGACCTCTGAGCTGAGCGTTTCTTCACTGAGGACATTCTGCACCATTCTTTCCTCTGTGCTCCCAGCCTCGACAGTATCGCAGTCTTTTTCTGCTTCAGGAAGTCCAAAGGAGTCTCGTTCCTCCATCTTTGCTCTGGGCTCCACGGCAGTCTCCAATCAGGCCAAAGAAACTCAATTCTCCTACCCCAGATCAGTCAATAAAGCAAAGGTTACTCAAGTTTCGTGATGTTATCGAGCTTCTGGAAATCCCAACAAAAGATCTATGAATCAGCTCTTGTTAATGTTCTTGAGGCAGGAAAGGATTTTGAAACTCTCTTCTAGGCCGTCTCTTTCTATTGCCTGCAAAAAAGGCAAAGACCATGACTCAAAAAAAAAGGGGGGGGCTAGACACTTCCAGTCTCAATTCAAAGTACTGGAGATAATATCCAAAGCTCTACACCAGTGGTTCTTAGCCTTGGGTCTGGGGACACTTGAATAGGGACATGGCAGCAGGGGGTGTGGATGCTGACAGAGCAGTTTCAACAAGGAAGCAGTTTCAGTCCCTGCACCCTGACAAAAGGGACACGGCGGCAGGCACGTGCACATGTCCAAACTAGGATGCTGGAGACCAGGGTTTGAATCCTCACTCAGCCATGGATACGCACTGGGTGACCTCAGGCAAGTCACATTTTCTCAGCCTCAGAAAAAGATAAAGGCCCTTTCCACATGGGGAAATAACACGTGGTAGCGCGACCTGAGGTCGTCTACACTGTAAAGTGGATTGGGGTGGATTACTTTAGAGTAATTCTACACCCCAATCTGCGCTAGGGCGCCCGGAAGTGGTGGCGCCATGTGCTTTTTAAAAACCACTTTTTATGTGGTTTTTAAAAGGCACGGGGCGTGCAGCCCCGTGTAGCTGCATCGCAGCGCCCAGTGTGGATTTGCAGGCACACACAAGGGCGTGCAGGCAGATCTGCTGGGGGCGGGATTTCCGGCTGGTGAGGTTCTCCGGTTGGTGGAGAGCCTCCGCCAGTCGTAAGCCGCCATTTTGGGCGCTGCCGGATGCCACGGGACGCCGACAAGTGTGGAGCAGTGAAACGTGCTGCTCCACGCGGCTACGGACTAAGGTAAGCTCCGTTTCAGCGTGGCTTCCCCGTTTCTCTGCCCCTGTGTGGAAAGGGCCATAGGCAACAAATCTTGCCAAGAAAACCCTCATGATAGGTTCACCTTAGGGTGTCATACGTCAGTTTTCAAAGGGGAGAGACACGATGGCTAGAAAGAAACTCCCCCTGTCAGTGGCACTTTGCTGTTGTGTGCTGACAAATCACTTCTGAGGTGTGACAACCCTAACATGAACTTATCGGGGGGGGCAGCTGGCACAATTGGCAGCCTCTGCCTTTGTCTCTGAAGCTAAGAGAATGTGACTTGCCTAAGGTCACCCAGTGTTTGAGTGAGGATTTGAATCCAACTCTCAAGAAGCCATAAATAAATAAATGAATGTGTGTGTGTGTGTGTGTGTGTATTTGAATCTAAATGTAAATATTTGAATCCTGAGTTAAGTCCTGGGGTCCCCAGCAACAAATTGTATTTGCAGGGGTTCCTCATAAAAAAAAAAAAGATTAAGAACCACTGCTCTACATAGTTTGGGACTTCAATACTAAACATCGCTCCCCATATGGGCCTGCTCAAGGACTGAGGTCTGAGGACAGCCTCCTCCCATGTCCCACCAGAAGGGGGTAAGACACTGTAAGAAGACCTAAGAGAAGGGCCTTCTCCGCTGTGGCACCCCAGTAGCTTTGAGTTTAATGGATTTCATCTAAACTTGCTGGAGGTGTATTCTAGAGAGACCACTGATGGCCCAAAAGACAAATAAATGGGCCTTAGAGCAAACTAAATGTCAACTCTTCCTACAGGCCAAAATGACCAAACTGAGATTATGGTATTTTGGTCATATCATGAAAAAAAGAAGACTCATTAGAAGAGACAAAAATATAGTTGGGTCTCCACAAAATTGCAAAAATTGGCACTATTTTCCATAGGGTTGCCCTAAAGGCATGAGATTCTGTCTGATCTTGGAAGCTAAGCAAAACCAGCCCTGGTTAGTACTTAGAAGTGAGGCCACTTTTGAATATGAGGTGCTGTAGGCTATAGAATTGGCCCTCTACATTCGCTAGCATTAGGAGTGCAGGACCCCTGCAAAAGTGGGGAAAACTGAAAATATCAAAATGTGTGGGCGTGTGTCTGTCTGTCTGTGGGAAGGTGGCCAAGGCCTAGTGGAGAGAGTGGGCACTCAGGGTCCAAACCAGGTCAGGGAAAGGGAGTGGGTTGGCATGGTGACCCTATACTTTCTCTCTTTCAGCCATCTCCTTCCATGGGTGTGTGGGGGGCATTGGGAGAGGGTTTGTGGTGCTGAGAAATCAGGCTGAGAGCTGTCCTTAGCTGGCCAGGTAGCAACTTGTGGAGAACAATCAGAGGTGGGCTTTTAAAGGGCTGCACAGCCTGATCCGAGCCACTGAAAGGTAAGGTTTCCCTGGAAAATAAGTGCCTGAGGTGGGGTGGGGGGAGCAGGGATTGGAGAAACGCGCAAATAATCAAATCTGTGTAAGTCAAACCCACAAATGTGGAGGGCCGACTATAACTGATTTCATCTAAACCCTCTGGAGTAGAATTCTACAGATACCATGGACTGCCCTGCCCAAAAGCCAAACAAATGGGCCCCAGTGCAAAACAAGTCTGAACTGTCCCTATAGGCCAAAATGACTAAACTGAGACTACCAAACTTTGGTGATACCACAAGAGGAGAAGACTCATTAGATTCATAGAATCATAGAATCATAGAGTTGGGGCCATCTAGTCCAACCCCCTGCTATGCAGGAACCCACATCCAAGCACTCCCGACAGATGGCCATCCAGCCTCTGCTTAAAAACCTCCAGAGAAGGAGACTCCACCACACACCAAGGCAGCATATTCCACTCCCAGAAGGCTCTGACCATCAGGAAGTTCCTCCTAGGGTTTAGGTGGAATCTCTTTTCCTGTACTTCGAATCCACTGCTCCTTGTCCTAGTCTCTGGAGCAGTGGAAAACAAGCCCGTTCCTTCATTGATATGACAACCTTTCAAATATTTAAACATGGTTATCATGTCCCCTCTTGACCTTCTCTTCTGCAAACTAAACATGTCCAGCTCCCAAAGCCGCTCCTCAAAGAGCATGGCTTCCAGATCCTTCACCATTTTGGTCACCCTCCTCAGGACTCGTTCTAGCTTGTCAATATCCTTCTTGAAATGCGGTGGCCAGAACTGGACACAGTATTCTAGATGAGGTCTGACCAAAGCAGAATAGAGTGGCACTATCATTTCCTCAATCATATTCCTATTGATGCAATTCCTATTGATGCAATCAAGAACCGTATTGGCTTTCTTGGCTGCAGCATCATACTGCTGACTCACGTTCAGCTTGCGATCTACTAAGACTCCTATATCGCTTTCACACATACTGTTGTCCAGCCAGGTGTCTCCCATTCTATATTTGTTCATTTCATTTTTTCTGCCTAGGTGTAGGACCTTATATTTCCCTCTGTTGAAATTCATTTTGTTAGCTTTGGCCCAGCTCTCCAATCTGTCAAGGTCATTTTGAATTTCGATCCTGTCCTCTGTGATATTAGCAACCCTTCCCAATTGGGTGTCATCTGCAAATTTGATCAGCATGCCCTCTATTCCCTCACCCAAATCATTTATAAAGATGTTGAACAGCACTGGGCCCTGGACAGAACCCTGTGGCACCCCACTAGTCACTTCTCTCCTGGATAAAGAGAAGCCATTGGTGGGTTTGGTCAGTCAACCAGTTACAAATCCTCCTAACAGTATCACTGTCCAGCCCGCATTTTACTAGCTTCTTTGCAGGAATGTCATGGGGAACTTTGTCAAAGGCCTTACTGAAGTCAAGAAATGCTACACCGACAGCATTCCTTTCATCTATCAAGCCATAATCATAAGAAGAGATAAGATTACTCTGGCATGACTTGTTTTTGAGGAACCCATGTTGACTCTTAGCAATTACAGCATTGCTTTCTAAGTGATTACAAACTGTTTGTTTAATGATCTGGCCTAGGATCTTTCCGGTCTTGATGTCAGGCAGTCGGAAAAGAGATGGAAAGACTGAGTTAAGGAAACCATGGCTCTGAGTCTGCAAGACCTGAGCAGACCTGCTGAAGTCAGAGTGACATGGAGGTCTCTCGTGCATAGGATCACTGTCAGTCAAAATCAGCTTGATGGGAACTATCAGTGACAAAATCTGTACATGTGCATGGCTTTTCAATTGTCTTGAATGCTTATCTGGTTTTAAACTGCCTTGTTTAAATGTGTAATGTCCTTTTAGTCTTTTATATTATTTGTAATGCTTTGTAATATTTGTAATTTTTTTTGTATAATTTTTATTGAAAGTTTGTCTCAAAAATAACCCCCCACACACTTCCATGCTTAAATCTTCCAGCTGAAATTGCTTATATCCATTCCATTACAGACATAATTTCCATCTCACAGAGAGGAGAAGAGTTACATTATTTCTTCTTTGATTTCTTATACATTTATATCCTTACCCAATCCAATACTCTTTTCCATTTTTTCTCAAAGTTCTGGATAGATTTATTCTTCAAAGAAAATGCTAATTTTTCCATCTCTGTCATATCCAGAACTTTTAACTTCCATTCTTCTATATTAATATGTTTCTTTTCTTTCCAGTGCTGCGCATATGTCAACCTTGCTGCAGTTATAATAATATCTTCTGATGGCTTCTTATTTCCCTTTGTTGCCCTAGAATATTTAACAAATAAAGCTCCAGTTTCATTTCAAAATTCAGCTGTAATATTTGTAATATTACATTTGTAATCCCTAGGGGTCCATGGAGCCCCCATAAGGGGTCTGCAGAGCCCTGGTGCTGGACATTAACAGCAGTGGCAGCAACAGGGACATGGCAGTGAGGTGTGTGAGGATGTCAAAACTGTTCCCTGATTTGAGGAAGAAGTTTGGGCATGCCCTGTTGGTGCCCATAAACCTCTGCCGCCACATCCCTGATAAAAGAGACCCAGTGGCAGGCACATGTGTGCACCAAAACCGCTCTCTCATTTGCAAACGAGGGAGCAATTTTGGCATCTGCACCCACCCGCTGCATCCCTGACGAAAGGGACACAGTGACATCCATGTGCAAGCACCCAAACTACGACTCTAGAGACCAGGGTTTGAATCCTCACTCAGCCTGGGTGACCTCAGGCAAGTCACATTCTCTCAGCTTCAGATAAAGGCAAAAGCAACAACTCTTGCCAAGAAAATCTCCATGATAGGTTCATCTTAGGGTAGCCATAAGTCTGCCTTCAAAAGGGAGAGACATGATGGCTAGAAATAACCTCCCCCTGTCAAGTCACTTTTTACTTATGGCAACCCTAAGGTGAACTTATCACAGGATTTTTTTTAACCAGATTCATTCCTGAGCAGAGATTTAACTCCTAGTCTCCAGAAGCTTTTAACAAATAAATATTTGAATATCTGAATCTAAATTTAAGTATTTAAACCAAAATTTGAATATTCAAATATTGAGTTAAGTCTTGGAGATCCCCAGCAACAAATTATTTACAGGGGGTACTCAGTAAAGAAAAGGTTAAGAAAAGGTTAAGAACCGCTGCATTAGATTGTTTTAAATTAATTAGATTTTACTGTATACCAACCTAAGATCCTAAGATATAGGGTGAAATAGAAATATTTTAATCAAATTAATCAAAAAGATTCAGTTGCCTCAACATCACTTTCATCTACTGCAATCCTCAGAGACGTCTTGGTTTCTCCTTTAGCTGCCACCAACACTAACTTGAAACTGGTTTGAACTGTTAGGGCTGTGTTACACTTCTTAATTTAAGTGTTGGGGAGAAATCTTTGAAAACAGTTGCCAGAACCAATGTGCTGTTTTCTTTTCCCCCTCCATCCTCTTTTCCTTTAACCAATCCATGAACTGCAACTTCATAGACAGATTTAAAAAAAATAAAATAAAAGATCTGCACAGGACCTAGAAAAATGTTGGTACAGAGTAAGAAGTATTATACAAATCTGACTCCTTCACTTGGTGAGACAATGCAAGGCAGAGATGAGGGGCGGAAATACTTCCATGGAAATTTTTTCTGTACATATCTGTGTTTATCGCAGTACTCTGGGACACTGTACAGCATTCAATCACGGTAGATGGGCTAAATATATGATATGGAGTTCTAGGTATTCTTGGAAGGAGACAAGCATTGACAACCCTATGATACAGAGAAACAGACTAGCAAATGAACGCATGCTAAACTTGTTTCTATTTCACACACACACACACACCTCCTGTTTTGCAGTCACAAATACAGTTGGCCCTCCATGTTTGCAGGCTTAACTTTCACAGATTTGATCATTTGTGGGTTCCTTCAATCCCTGCCCTCCCTTCACCTCAGGCACTTCTTTTCTGGGGAAACCTTCCTTCTTGGCAGCTCCTATCAGGCTGCTCAACCCTTTAAAAACCCACTTCTGATCTTTGTCCTCCTCCATTACCTGGCCAGCTAAGGACAGCTCACAGCCCAATTTCTCAGCACCACAAACCTGCTCCTGATGCCCCCCCGCCACACCCACAGAAGGAGACGGGCAAGAGAGAGGAAGTATAGGGCCACCATGTTGACCCAACCCCTTTTTCTCTCCTTCTCCTGACCTGCTTTTGACCCTGTGTGCCTGCTCTCCCCACCATGCCTTGGCCTCCTTCTCACAGACACACCACACATTTTGATATTTGCAGTGTTTTCACTTCCACAGGAGGTCCTGTGCCTCTAATCCTGGCCAATGTGGAGGTCCAACCGCAGCCAGGACAGACTATAATAAGTTGCCTGCGCCCACGGACTCATGCAGAGGCATCCCCTACTTTTTGACAATCTGCTCTTTTGACCCTTTTCAGTTACAACCAAAGCCCATACATTCAATGCATGGTCTGCTCTTTCAACCTATTCCTTCATTTTCCACGACCTTTCCACATGCTTCTACAAGCATGTGCTGCCTTTACTCTCAATTCACACTTATAAAAAAAAGTTTTAAAAAGACTTAAGTTCCACACGTCAATGATTTCCTGTTTTTGGCAGTATTCTGGTCCCTAACCACTCAAATACACAGGGGACTCCTGTAGATCCTTTAGTGAAATGAAATGTTGAACTAGTTGTACTGAATCAGTTTTTTTCTCAACTTAAAGTAGAACTGATAAATAGTGCAGAGAATGAGTGAGTGAAACAGAAGGTACTTACAGTTCTACCTCAGCAAAAGAATCTGTCAGATTCAAAGATTCAAAAGAATCTATCAGATTCAAACGTATCTATCAGACCTTTAGGGATGTGACTTTAAAAAAGCAGCATTTTCAAGTGTAGCTTTTTAATGTATTAAAGACAATGGGATTATATACTTTTTATTATTAGAAATATTCCAACAAAACAATCTCCACATAACAGCTTTGAATTTGTTTGAATACAATATTTAAACCAAACAAGCTAAACCATATGACATTATTTAGAGTATCCGGGTTTTTTTCTGGAAAAAAATTCCAGAAGGTGTTCCAGTTCTATTTCTTAGAGAAGCAAGGACAACTGGCATCTAAGATTACAGAATGGATGTCTGGAACCCTATGGAATTTTCTGTAGTAGTCAAGTTTATTTTGATGGCCAATGAAGCCTAGTGGACTAGGATTTGGGAGATCTAGAATCTAGTCCCCACTGAGCCATTAAAACTCACTAAGATGACCTTGGGCCAATCACTGTTTTGAAGCCTGGCCTACCCTTCAGGACTGTGATTAAAATAAAGAGGCAGGGAAGCAGAAGAGTGATGGATGAAGCCTTGACGTCACTGGAGAAAGGCAGAATTTAAAATCAAGAAAATAAACAGTATGACTGCGACCAGCCAGTGTGGGGTAGTGGTTTGAGAATTCAACTTAAACCCTGGAGACCAGGGTTTGATTCTCTGCTGTGCCATAGAAACCCACTGGGGGACCTCTCAGCTCCAGAAAACCTCATGACACTTAGGGTCACCATAAATCAGAAATGACTTGAAAACACACAACAACAACTGGAATTAGGCCAGGACAAAAACAGCTGAACCTCTCAGAGTTTGAACAAGTGTGGTTTCACATATGTAGCCAGAGGTATAGCTACAGAGAGGTCAAAATGTGGGCATAACTCCCTCCCAACTAAGATCTCTGTCTCCCCAGATGAAATTTTACTTCCCCAAATTTCTAGGAGTACAGTAACTTAAAACTTCAGTCGAGCCTTTAGAAACATTATTTAGGCATCCAAGAAAAGGACAATCTAAGTGACCAAGCCCGTGCAAACACAGCAAAGAGAAGCATTTGAGGCATGAACAATTTTTATATCTCACTCTTTGATAAAAATAAACCCTCACTCTCAAAATTAGAAATTCTCCCTTTTCAATCAGAACTTTAAAGATGTCTATTCTCTAGAAGTGGGAGGGTCAGGTGGGCTATATCCTGAGCCTTGGCTCCATCCTGTGTTTTAAAATGTAGGCGAGAAAAAGAGAAAACCTTCCTCCTTGACTTGCAACTGTTAATTACATTCCTTGTTTAAGGTAACAGACCCTCTGAAGAAAGCAAACACTTACATTTCTGTTGAATTATCACATGCCGTCTGAAAATGATAAACAGATTGGAACTGTTTAATGTTTATAGATGCCAAACAGAGAGAATGGCACTCCGAACTGAGTGTTAATTGGTTTTTGAATGTCTACATGAGGAAACCCACCTGTTTCGTTTATATAAGATGGGTACAGCGAAATATGTTTTGTCTCACCTTGGACCTCTACAAGGCGTTGACCCACTTCTGCTGCAGAAATAATCCTTGCCTTAACTCTCCTTGTTCACTTTGCTTTGCTAATTTGGACTCATGGCTGGGCAACCAATCTCACTCTTCTGACAACTCTCCATAACACCAGAAATTTGGAGACTGGAGGCAAATTTCATGGAGGGGGCAGTAAAAATCTCATATGAAAGAGCAATTTTGCCTTTTCATGTTAACACCCCAATGTGCAGCCAATCTGTCTGCAACCAGGCAGAGCCCTCTCTCACACTTGTGAGTTGGATGGTGGGGAGTTGTGCCACAGATGAGCTCAATTCAGTGAGCTTTGCTTCACAAAGCAGTTGCACAACTGTGGGATACAGGGTTAACCACCCTGTTATACATTTATGCAACTATGTCAAGAGATGTGATGGTACCAATCTATTCTGTTTTGGTCAGACACCACCTGGAAAACTGTGTCCAGTTCTGAGTACCACAGTTCACGAAGGGTATGGACAAACTTGAATGTGTCCAGAGGAGAGCAACCAAAACGGTAGAAGGCTTGGAAACCACAAAGCCCTATGAAGAGCAGCTTAGGGAGCTGGGTATGTTTAGCCTGGAGAAAAGAAGGTTAAGAGGGGACATGATAGCCATGTTTAAACATTTGAAAGGATGTCATATGGAAGATGGAACAAGCTTGTTTTGTGCTGTCCAGAGACTAGGACACAATGGCTTCAAACTTAAGGAAAAGAAATTCCATCTAAACATTAGGATGAACTTTCTGGCGGTCAGAGCTGTCTGGCAGTGGAATATGCTGCCTCAGCGTGTGATGGAGTCTCCTTCTCTGGAGGTTTTCAGAGTCTGGATGGCCATCTGTTGGAAATTCTTTGACGGTGTATTCCTGCATGGTAGGGGTTTGGACTCAACGGCCTTTGTCATCTCTTTGAACTCTATGATTCTATGATAATAAAAACGGGATTCAAATCACTGAATACGAAAGACAGAGTTGTCTGTGCCATCTTATTTCCAATTTCTACGTACGACTGAAAAAGCTGGATGCTGAAGAACATTTATGGGAAGACAATACAGACATTTGGAGAGTGCTATGGTTACCCTGGACTGCTAAAAGGACAAATCAATAGCTCCTTGAGCAAATCAAGCCTGAATTTTCCCTGGAAGCTAGGATAACTAAACTTAGAGGATCACAATTTCCACATATCATGAGATGATGGGACTTGTTAGAAAAGACAATAATGCTTGTTAAGACTGAAGGCGGTAGCAAAAGAGGAAGATCACATTTCAGGTCGATGGACACACTTGGGGAAGTCATGGTTGCCCAAAATTTGCAAAACCTGAGCAGGGCTGCCGATGACAGGGTGACAGAGTTGCCATGTGTCAAAGTTGACTCAAGGGCGGTTAACAATAAAAAGTGTTTATGATCTTGACTAATTTACAGATGTGCACACTAGAAGCATGCTGGCCACAAACAGAGCATGGTTTTCCCTCCTCTTTCTTTCTTTTTTTGGGGGGGGGGCAAGCAGCATATCCATTGCTCCGTATTTCATTTCCCCCCTAAATTCAGCCCGATCAGATCCTTTCCCAAACTGAAAACTAACTCCAGCACTTTTTTTCCTCTGCTTCTTGACCTGGCTCTAGCTTGCATGTCTGACTGACTGTTTCTTCATACAAACAGACCAGGAGTAAGAATCTTTAAGCCCTTCAGACATTGTTAGGACTGCAGCTCCCAGCATTCCTCAGCTGTGTGGCCTAGGGCTGCTGGGGCTTGCGGTCAAAAACTGCAGGAGGGCCACGTATTTTCGAGGAGTCAGCATAGTATAGTAGTTTGAGTGTTGGGTTCTATAACTCCGGAGAACACAAAGTCCCACTTGGACATGGAAACCCACTAGGTGACCCTGAACAAGTTACTCTCTCTCAGCCTCAGAGGAACGCAAAGGCAAACCCCCTCTGGACAAATCTTTCTAAGAAAACCCTGTGATAGGGTTGCCTTAGTGTTGCCGTAAGTCAGAAATAAACTGAAGGCACACAACAACAACATATTCCCCAATCCTGACCTACACAGACCTTTTGGCTAGAACATCTGGACAATTTTAAAAAAAATGCTCACTCTCATTCCAATCTCATTACCTTTGAACCACTTAAGATGTTGGTTTCCAGTTGCTACTTCTTGGTCCCTTACTGTTAGCAAAACGGCCTCTCTCAGCCTAAAATGGCCTTTGGAGGCAGTCAAAAACATGGCAAAATTCCTTCCCACACCCGCTGGGGGCATTTGGGAGTCCTTTAGGATAATTTCATTTTGCGCCCTTAGGCCCACAAAAACGATCCAGACCATACGTGGCCCACTGGCTATCTTGTTTCCCACTCCTGATGTAGCCTAATACAAGATTTTTGAAGAACTCAAAAGCTTTACATTCTTGCAGAATTTTGTAGGATCACAGAGCTGGAGGAGACAACAAGGGCCATCAAGTCCAACCCCACTCTGCCATGCAGGAAAACACCATCAAAGCATTCCTGAAAGATCATCCAGCCTCTGTTTAAAAATGTCCAAAGATGGAGACTCCACCTCACTCTGAGGCAGCCTATTCCACTGTCCAACTGCTCCTACCGTCAGGAAGTTCTTCCTAATGTTTAGGTGGAATCTCTTTTCCCATCATTTGAAGCCACTGCTCCATGTCCTAGTCTCTGGAGCAGCAGAAAACAGGCTTGTTCCATACTCCATATGGCATCCCTTCAAATATTTAAAGACAATTATCATGTTGCCTCTTAACCTTCTCTTCTCCAGGCTAAACATATCCGGCTTCCTAAGCCAGTTCTCTTAGGGCTTCATGGTTTCCAGGTCTTCTACCATTTTGGTCACCCTCCTCTTGTGATATTGACATATTCCAGCTTGCCAAGATCCTACCTGACCTATGGTGCCCAGAACTGGACACAGTATTATTCCAGGTGGGGTCAGACCAAAGCAGAATAGAGTGATACCATCCCATCCCATCAAATCCTATTGATGCTACCCAGAAATCATACTGGCTTTTTTAGCGGCTGCAGGACACTGCTGTGGTCTACTTGTGGTCTACTGAGTCTCCTAGATCCTTTATCACATGTACTGTAGTCCTAATACACACATTCCTCAATCTCTTTTTCCATTCCCAGAGTAAGGAATGTGTGTATTCAATAGGTATATTCAACATGTGTATTCACCATATTCAATATGTGTATTCATCATTAAATATATGTTTTTAACAAGAGATTGTGGGGGGGCCACATCTCAGAGATACTTGAGCTGTGGATCCCAGAACTGATAGGAAATTGGACCACATGATCCTTGGAATGCCTTCCCATTTTAGGTTCCTATGACCATTCCTGCCTTTGAAAAGGCTGGGTCAACTACATTAAGTCAACTACCTCCTTTACAAAAGCAATTTTTAAGCAGACTATGAGACTCCCTGCAGCCCATAAAATCCTTTTTCTATCCACACTTCAGAATTATTATTACGATTTTTAACAGACAAAAAGCAGATTTTTAAAAAGGGGGAAGATCACCTGGATTTCACCAACAGCACTAAACATCCCCTTAGTGGTGACAAATCTTTGGCCCTCCCAGGGCACCTTCACACTACACAATTACAGCCCAATGGCCATTTCCACACTACACTGTTATACTGCTATTATTCCGCTTTCAACATCGTGAGGAATTCTGGGGTTTGCAATTTAAGGACAGGCATCTAGGAGCTTTTTGGGCTTCAGTAAACCACAAACCCCAAAACTACACAGGATGTTCAATCATAGAATCATAGAAATGTAGAGTTGGAAGAGACCACACAGGCCATCCAGTCCAACCCCCTGCCATGCAGGAACACCCTCAAATCAATCCCGACAGATGGCCATCCAGCCTCTGCTTAAAAACCTCCAAGGAAGGAGACTCCACTACACTCCCAGGCAGCAGATTCCACTGCCGGACAGCCCTCACTGTCAGGAAGTTCTTCCTGAGGTTCAGGTGGAATCTCCTTTCCTGCAGCTTGAATCCATTGCTCCTTGTCCTGGTCTCTGGAGCAGCAGAAAACAACCCCCAACAAAGTGTAGTATAGAAATGGCCTATGATTAACTGCCCTGGCTGCATCTTATGGCATCCTGGGATCTGCAGTTTAAGGAGATGCTACAGCTCTCTGGGTGAGAATTCCAAATGCCCCTCCCTAGCCTGCCAAAACCATGGATGCCACGGGGTGTTGCCATGGCAGCTGAAGTGGAATGACAGCGCTATAAATCATAGAATAGAAATGTAGAGCTGGAAGAGACCCCAGGGGCCATCCAGTCCAACCGCCTGCCATGCAGGAACACCCTCAAAGCACTCCCGACAGATGGCCATCCAGCCTCTGCTTAAAAACCTCCAAGGAAGGAGACTCCACTACACTCCCAGGAGCAGATTCCCTGCCGGACAGCAGTTCTTCCTGAGGTTCAGGTGGAATCTCCTTTCCTGCAGCTTGAATCCATTGCTCCTTGTCCTGGTCTCTGGAGCAGCAGAAAACAAGCCCTCTCCGTCCTCTGCATGGCATCCCTTCAAACATTTAAACATGGCTATCATGTCCCCTCTTCACCTTCTCTTCTGTAGTGTGAACGGTGGGGGGGCGTTTTCAGGGCTCCAGCCCCCCCAAATCTCCAGAAATGATAGGCTATGTAGTCCAAGAACAAGGAGTCCTGTGGGAAGAAGGGGAGGAAGGCTGGGCTGTCTCTTCCCTCCCCCCCCCCAAGCTAGCTTCCTTTTTCTCTCCAGTCCTCGGCCAGGATGTAGGGGAGAGAAGGGGGCTTCCCAGCCCCATTTTCTGGGGGTCCCGAAAGGCACAAAGATGGGGAGACTCACCAGGTCTTCCTGGGTGGGAAAGAGAAGGGAGAACCCCCCCCTCAAGAAAGGACACAAGGGAGAGGTGGGTCGACCTCGGCTCCTCCTCGGGCGGCAAAGGGGTCCAGGCTCTTCGTCGCCCCCTTTTCTTCTCACCCTCCAGCTTCCCTGCCAGGGGGAGAATGGAGGCGAATGGAGGCTGAGGGAGGACACTCCGCCTCCCCCCCCTCCCCTCCCCAATTTCCTTCCTGCCTCCCGTAACCCTTCACAGGCTAACGGTGCAGAAATAATAAATACGCCAAGGAAGCGGAAAAGCCCAGCCTCCGGGCGGGGGAGGGAGGAGAAGGCGGGGGAAAAAGGAGAATATTATCCCCCTTTGTCCAACGGCAGCCGCGCCCAACCAGAGCAACCCCGGCGGGGGGTTCCCTTTGCCGTTTTAAAAAACCGTCCAACGAGTTTGGCTGCCTAGATAGTACCACCACCCCCGCGCCCTCCCCCCACCGAGGGACCCGGATGTCGCCTGAGCCAGCCACTTCCTGTTCTTCTTTCTCCCCACCCTCCTGTTGAAAGGAAAGGTTGCTTTAGGCCCACCGCGAGCCCCAGAATGGCCGGTGGCCGTTGCTGACTGGAGGATTCTGGGAAGTGTAGTCCAACCGAAGAAAGTGTCTCCACACGACCTTATGGCCGTTTCTGCACGGCCTTGTTATAATGCTGTTATTCCACGGTGAGGGAGGGGCCTGAAAACCCCAGGATTCCATAGGATGTTGAAAGTGGAGTCATACCGCTATAACAATCTAGTGCAGAAAGGTGACAAGGAATTAATGGCTATCATAATAGCATGTTTCAGTCCTCCTTCCTAATACCTAGACATCTTCCATATTGTTCCTTTTTCCAGTCCACTATTACAGAGCTATTACAATAGCCATTGTCGCCTAACACTAAGGGCCTTTCCGCACTACACTGTTATAGTGCTATTATTCCACTTTCAACTTCCTGTGGAATCCTGGGGTTTGTAGTTTAGGGAGGGGCATGAAAACCCCAGGATTCCATAGGATGTTGAAAGTGGAGTCATACCGCTATAACAATCTAGTGCAGAAAGGCCCTTAGGTGACAAGGAATTAATGCCTGTCATAATAGCATGTTTCAGTCCTCCTTCCTAGTACCTAGACATCTTCCATATTGTTCCTTTTTCCAGTCCACTATTACAGAGCTATTACGATAGCCATTAATTCCTTGTCACCTAACACTAAGGGCCTTTCCGCACTACACTGTTATAGTGCTATTATTCCACTTTCAACTTCCTGTGGAATTCTGGGGTTTGTCGCTTCCTGAGGCCAAAGAGGTCTCTGGCTGAGAAGGCTAAAGCCCTCTCCCTGAACTGCAAATCCCAAGATTCCATAGGATTCTGAAAGCGGAGTAATCATAGAATCATAGAAATGCAGAGTCGGAAGAGACCCCAGGGGCCATCCAGTCCAACCCCCTGCCATGCAGGAACACCCTCAAAGCACTCCCGACAGATGGCCATCCAGCCTCTGCTTAAAAACCTCCAAGGAAGGAGACTCCACTACACTCCATTGAGGCAGCCTATTCCACTGCCGGACAGCCCTGACTGTCAGGAAGTTCTTCCTGAGGTTCAGGTGGAATCTCCTTTCCTTCAGCTTGAATCCATTGCTCCTTGTCCTGGTCTCTGGAGCAGCAGAAAACAAGCCCTCTCCCTCCTCTACATGGCATCCCTTCAAATACTTAAACATGGCTAGTCCCCTCTTAACCTTCTCTTCTGCAGACTAAACATACCCAGCTCTCTAACTCTATCCTCATAGGGCATGGCTTCCAGGCCTCTCACCAAGCACTATAACAGGGTAGTGTTGGAATGGCCTCTATTATAACACTATTTAGTCTGCTTTAACTGCCATACCAACATCCTGTGGCATTATGGGGCTGGTAGTTGAGTGAGGATCAAGTGCTCTCTGGCTGAGAGTTCAAAATGTCCCACCCTAAACTACAAATCCCTGGCACTTAATGTGGAATAATAGCACTATAACAGTATAGTGATAAGACACTAAGGCCATTTCCGCACTCCATTGTTATAGTGCTATTATTCCACTTTCAACATTCTGCGGAACTCGGCGGTTTGTAGTTTACTGAGGCCAAAGAGTTCTCTGGCTGAGAATTCTGAATACCTCTGTTACCCTGTATGTTGGGGTCCCGGGAGGGGCACCCAAATTACCAAATAAAAACACAAGATGGGGAAATTAGACTCAAGCACTCTCTCACGCTAACGAGAGGCAGGGTAACTTTAGCTGGGATCTTTCACCCTATGTCTACAGCGTCAGGTCCGAGAGCGGTTAGACAAGTTCTAAAGCAACAAATAATATTTTTGTTGGGAACACACAACACAAAAGACACGACATACACTAGCTAACTGAGAAATGGAAATGGAGAGTTTTGGGGAATGGGTAATACGACACCTGTTCACGTAGTCCTGGAGAGAGACGGAGGTCAAGGGGAGGAAAGCTCAGCGTGGTCTCCTGAGGGGAACTCTTCAGACGAACGGACAGCAAGGCAGGATGGAAGTCCAGAGCGATCCTGAGTGTTCCAAGGAGGGTTCAGAATTGGGGACCTTTTATAGCAGTGGTTCTCAACCTTCCTAATGCCGCGACCCTTTAATACAGTTCCTCATGTTGTGGTGACCCCCAACCATAAAATTATTTATTTATTCTTTACAATGCCTCCCCCCCCGGCAAAGGCCGCCTTGCCGGCCAGGAACGGGGGGGGGCAAGGAGGGAAAGAGGAGCCGCACGTCTCCCCCGGGAAAAAACTCTGAGAACCCCCCTCAGGCTCTGCTTCTGCTTTGCTCTTGTTTCCGTTTCAAGGCATCCAGCAAGGTAGCAGGTCAAACAAGCTCTGACAACTCCTGACCAGAAAGGACACCGACTAAGTAGACCCAAAGCCTGGTGCAGCTGTGCCTTGATTGATTGTTGCCAGTTATAAATTCTAAGAGAGTGACGCTGGGTCTCTCTTTGCTGTCTGTGCTGTGCAAAGCTGGGTCTAGGTAAGCGTTATATATCTGAAGAGGCAGGACTCTCTGTTGGAGCTGGCATCATCCCCTGTTCTGTTTCTGGCACTGTAACCTCTCTCTGTACAGCAGGCCCTGGCATGCCTTCTGTTTCAGCCTCTGGCGTGCCCTCTGCTTCAGCCTCTGAGCCAGAGTCCATGCTCTGGAAGCAGGGCATGACATCTACTATGTTTTAGCGATGCTGTGTGGAAAGGACCATAGAATTGAATGGGTCCTATGGAGCCATCAGGTCCAACCTCCCTGCTCAATGCAGGATTTGCAGCTGGAGCATCCCCAGCAGGTAGCTATCCCGCTTCTTTCTGAAGATGTCCAGAGAAGAAGATCTCAGTACCTCTCCAGGCAATGGGTTCCATTGCTGAACTGCTCTTACCGTCAGAAAGTTCCTGTAACTTAAAACCTTCAGCCTAGTTCTACCCTCTGGGGCAGCAGAGAACAAGCCTGCACCCTCCTCTTTGTGATAGCCCTTGAGATATTTAAAGAGAGCAATCATGTCACCTCCCCCAGTCTTCTCTTCACCAAAATGAACATGCCCAGCTCTTTAATTGTCTCCTCATACATTTTGTTCTCCCTGCCTCTTATCCTCTTCATTGCCCTTCTCTGAACTTGCTCCAACTTGTATGCATCCTTCTTAAAATGAGGCACTCAGAACTGATTGCATTATTCCAGATTAAGCCTGACCAGAGCAGAATACAGGGGGTATTATTTCTCTCAGCTTGGAAACTGGGCTTCTATTAATGCAGGCTAAGATAGCATTTGCCTACTTTGCTGCAGCCTCACACAGCTAGCTCATGTTCAGCTTCTGATCAACAATAATCCTCAGGTCCTGTTCACATGTAGTGCTGCTAAACTAACTATTCAAGTCCTGCAGCAGATCTCATGCCCTCCAACAATTCACAGAATAAAACTGGGGAATGGGAGGAAAACAACATCAAATGATGATCAGGATCGGAAAAGTTATTAATCAGGAAGAACAGACAAGCCAGGAGAGGTTGCAGCAGTTTGCTTTGCCTGAGCCTGACCGCAAAGGGCAAGATTCTACCTCTTCCTCTCCGTTACCCCTGCTGAGTTGTTGATGTGTGCCTTCAACTTATTTTTTTACTTATGGAGACCCTAAGGCAAACCTATAATGGAGTTTTCAGGGACTGAGAGTGTGTGATTTGTCCAAAGTCACCCAGTGGGTTTCCATGTCCAAACAGGGTATCAAACCCTGGCTAATGGAGTGCAGGGTGTCCAGACACTCTATTTTTGCACTTTGAACTCATTCTGCAACAACTGAAGTGAGCCGAGGACAAAGGGGTACACTGGGAGGAAGAGACTGAATCTGGGACATTTTAGATGCAGTTGAAGAAGTGGGAGAAGAAAGCATTAAATGGGACCATCTTTGTTAAATTGAAACAGTTGGAGGGTGTGAGAGGTTTGCAACAACCCTGTGAAATAGCTTGGTGTGTTGTTGGCCACTTCCGCACTACGCTCTTATAGCGCGATGATTCCACCTCAACATCCTATGGAATCCTGGGGTTTGCAGTTTGGGGAGGGGCCGGCTGGCCCCTCCCCAAACTGTAAATCCCAGGATTCCATAGGATGTTGACAGTGGAATCATCTCGCTATAAGAGCGTAGTGCGGAAGTGGCCTTTGTTGTGTGCCTTCATGTTGCATCCGACTTATAGCAACCCTAAGGCAATCTCTCGCAGGGTTTTCTGGGGCTGAGAGTGTGTGACGTGCCCAAGGTCACCCCGTGTGTTTCCATGGGCAAGTGGGGGGTTTGAATCCTGCTCTCCAAGGTCATAGCCCAGTGCTCAAAACTACTAGTCGTGCTGTCTCTCGGCTCAATATGTATATCCCCGTATTTCAAATAGAGAGGAAGGAGGCAACGGCACAACCAAACCCATTATCCTTCTGCCGTTCACCCCCATCAGGGCCTAACTGCAGCACGAGGGCAGGGTGTACAGATTTTTGTCGGCGGGACTTCAGAGACTCCTCTTTTGCCAAGGCTTCCATAACCAAAAAAGCATTTTTCGGTGGAGGAGCGGAGAGGCTTTCATTAAGCAAGCGCTACAGGAAGCTGAATGCAGCCACCTGACTGTAATTTGGGAAGCCACACAGAGAAAGCAATTTTGGGGACTGAAGGCTCTTTTCATTTTGCCCAATTATAGCACTGCGATTTCACTTTAGCTGCCGTGGCAACAGCCAATGGAATCTTGAATTTTGCAGTTTTTAAGGAGGTGTATTTATCATTCTCCGTCAGAGAGCTCCAGCGCGCCTCGCCAAATTACAGCCCCCAGGATTCCACAGGCTGTTGCCGTAGCAACGGATGCAGCCTGATGGGCCTGTAATTGGGTAGTTTTGAAATTTTTATTTTTGACCTTTTGAGGGAGAGTGTTTCAAGCTATTCCCAGCGTGGTTAAGACGCAGAATGTAATTTTCTTCTCATGTTCGCTGCATTAGAGCAAGGCTTACAAACCCTACAACCCCAATGAAAGGAATTCAGTTCAGTAAACGGAGTTCAGTTCCATGAAAGGAACTTAATTAAAAGGAATTAAATCTTTTTTATATATATAATTTCTGTCAACAAATCTGACTTTCCAGCAAATAGAATATATAAGAGAGTCTCCCACTCTGTTGGATCTTTAGGCGCACAGTTGGCCCTCCACGTCTGCAGGTTTGATTTTCACATATCTGATCGTTTGCTCAGTCGCTTCCCTCCCACATCAGGTGCTTGTTTTCGGAGGGCGCCTTCTCTCTCCGCAGCTTGATCAGGCTACACAAACCTTTTTTTTAAAAAAAAACCTCTGTTCCTCCTCTACCAGCCACTGCCTGGCCTGCTAAGGGCGGATCACAACCCGATTTCTCAGAATCACAAACCCTCTCCCGAGGCCCCCTCCCAAAATCCAAGATGGGTAAGAGAGAGGAAGTATAGGGACACAATGCTGACCTACCCCCTTTCTCTCTCCTTTCTCTGACCTGGGCCGTTTCCGTACTAGACTGTGAGTAGCGCTATGACCCTGTTACCCTGTATGTTGGGGGTCCCGGGAGGGGCATGCAAATAACCAAATAAAAACACAAGTTGGGGAAATTTAAGTTGAGCACTCTCTTTGCTAAACGAGAAGCAGGGTAACGTTAGCAAGGATCTTTAACCCAATGTCTACGGCTTCAGGTCAGAGAGCAAGCAGGCAATTTTAAAAGTAACAAAAATGACAGTTTTATTGAAAGAGAAACAGCAAAGAAAACAGCATGCACACTAGCTAACTGGGAAACAGAAATAGAGAGCTTTAGGGAATGGGTAATACGACACCTGGTCTCGTAGTCCTGGAGAGAAAGACGGGGTTCCGAGTAGGGAGGCAGACTCAGTTATGGAGAACCGAGGGGAAAACTTCACTGGACAGAGCGGCAGCAAGGCGGGATGGAAGTCCAGGGTGATCCAAGGAAGTCCCAAAAGTGGGGACCTTTTATAGGGTGGATTTAACCTACAGGCTATGTTATGCTCGGTGACAAAAAAGGAGATTTGGAGCTGGACAAAGGAGTTGGAAAAGGTCAGATTTTGCATGATTAGCTTAGCTCTTAATGACAATAGCATGGCCAGTTCATTGATGGCCCTATATAAAGGAATGGCTCGGCTCTAGGTTGAGTGGCTTTGTGTGTATATGTGCCGAGCAAAGCCAGTTTGCAGGGAGGTTTTTCCCTAAAGCAACGGAGAGGCTTGAGTTGCCTGCCTGAATGAAGTTTTGGAATGTACAACCATTAATGGCCGCGCCCCAGACATGCTTGTTCAGTGGACCTCTGCAAACATGTGGAGTAGGGTGGCAGAGAGAGGTCAAGCAAAGGCCAAATTATTTGATATCAAAAGGATATCTAGTGCTCTCACCCGACATATCACAACCGTGATAACAATTCCACTTTGAACATCCTATGGAATCCTGGGGTTTGTAGTTTCGGGAGGGGCCAGCCGGCTACTCCCAAAACTGCAAACCCCAGGATTCCATAGGATGTTCGAAGTGGAATCATAGCGCTATTCACAGTCTAATGCGGAAACGGCCCTGGTTTGGACCCAGGGTGTCTGATCTTCCCACCAGGCCTCAACCCCCTTCCCACAGACACAAACAACAATGTTGATATTTGCCATTTTTCCCCACTTTTGTAGAGGTCCTGTGCATCAAATCTTAGCCAATGTGGAGGTTCGACTGTACTGCAATGTTTGAAAGAAGTATAAGATCTCTTACCTCAAGTGGGAAGAGATTCTGGCATGAAATGCAGGGCCAGATTACAGCAGGCTGAGACCTGAAACCAGGAACAAGCAACAGTGTCACCCTGAAATTGTCAGTGATGTATTTAAGTCTTTTACTCCAAATCTCAAATCAAGTCTCAGGTCTCTACCTTCAAGGCCTTTTCCGCACTACACTATTATAGCACGATCATAGAATCATAGAAATATAGAGTTGGAAGAGACCACAGGGGCCATCCAGTCCAACCCCCTGCCATGCAGGAACACACTCCCGACAGATGGCCATCTAGCCTCTGCTTAAAAACCTCCAAAGAAGGAGACTCCACTACACTCAGAGGCAGCCAATTCCACTGCCGGACAGCCCTGACTGTCAGGAAGTTCTTCCTGAGGTTCAGGTGGAACCTCCTTTCCTGTAGCTTGAATCCATTGCTCCTTGTCCTGGTCTCTGGAGCAGCAGAAAACAAGCCCTCTCCCTCCTCTACGTGGCATCCCTTCAAATATTTAAACATGGCTATCATGTCCCCTCTTAACCTTCTCTTCTGTAGACTACACATACCCAGCTCTCTAAGTCTGTCCTCATAGGGCATGGCTTCCAGGCCTCTCACCATTTTGGTCGCCCTCCTCTGGACTTGCTCCAGCTTGACCATGTCCTTCTTGAATTGGGGTGCCCAGAACTGGAAACAGTATTCAAGATGGGGTCTAACCAAAGCAGAGTAGAGTGGTACCAGTACCTCTCTCGATCTAGACACCATACTCCTATTGATGCAGCCGAGAATTGCATTGGCTTTCTTGGCTGCTGCATCACACTGCTGACTCATGTTCAGCTTGTGATCTATGAAGACTCCTAGATCCCTTTCACAGGTACTGCTAACCAGCCACGTGTCCCCCATCCTATATTTCTGTATTCCATTTTTTCTACCTAAGTGTAGGACCTTACATTTCTCTCTGTTGAATTTCATTTTGCTCATCTTGGCCCAGCTCTCCAATCTATCCAGGACATTTTGAATTTCGATCCTGTCCTCTGTCGTATTAGCAACCCCTCCCAACTTGGTATCATCTGCAAACCACCTGGCCCTTCCCCAAACTGCAAACCCCAGGATTCCATAGGATGTTGCAAGTGGAATCATAGCGCTATAACAGTCTAGTGTGGAAATGGTCCAGGTCTCAAGTCAAGTCTCAAGTCCTTGAAGATACTTTCAAGTTGAGTCTCAAGTCTGGGAGCCAACTTTATGCCCCAACCTATATGCCAGAATTTCTGGACAGAGTCGAATAAAGTCAGTTTTAACAATTTAGACAGAGTTGGCCCTCCACATTTGTGATTTTGCCATCTGCAGCTCCAGAGGTGAGGAATAGGATCTTTTTTACTCCCCTGTCCTGAAGCTGGAGGCTTTTGTGGCAGTGGCCAGCTCCTCCCGAAACTGCAAACTCCAGGATTCCACAAGATGTTGAAAGTGGAATAATCGCGCTATAAGAGTGTAGTGCGGAAATGGCCTAAGTCAGAAACAATTTGAAGGCACATGACAACAGCAACAACAACATAATCTGTGTACATTTGGCCCTCCACATTTGCTAGGGTTGGGGACACAGGACCCTCGCAAAAGTGAAAAATTCACAAATAACAACATTTATGTGTTTGTGAGAAGGGGGCTGAGGCACGGGTGGGGAAAGTGGCCATCCAGGTCTAAACCAGGTCAGAGATGATTGGCATCGTGTTCCTGTACTCCCTCTCTCTTGCCCCTCTCCGTCCTTGTGTGGGGCATGGGTACAAGGTTTGTGCTGCTGAACCTTTGGGCAGAGAGACATCCTTAGCTGGCCAGGCAGAGACTGGTAGAAGAAGAGGAGGACCAGAGGTGGGTTTTTTAAAAAAATATTTTTATTAAAATTTTATTACAAAATAAAAAAGAAAAGCAGGTGGGTCACATCATCTTTAAGTGTATCCGCACCCACCCACTTCTGCTTATATTCTCCAGTTGAAACTACATTGTTTCTGTTTACACTAAAGAAGAGCGGTTACATTTCTATTAACAGTAAAAAAGCTATTACATTTATATCTTGTTTCCATGTCTTTTACATCTTATTCAAAATGACCTGGATAGATTGGAGAGCTGGGCCAAGGCTAACAAAATGAAATTCAACAGAGAGAAATGTAAGGTCCTACACTTAGGTAGAAAAAATGGAATACAGAAATATAAGATGGGGGACACATGGCTGGATAGCAGTATGTGTGAAAGGGATCTGGGAGTCTTCATAGACCACAAGCTGAACATGAGTCAGCAGTGTGATGCGGCAGCCAAGAAAGCCAATGCATGGTGTCTAGATCGAGGGAGGTACTGGTACCACTCTACTCTGCTTTGGTTAGACCCCATCTTGAATACTGTGTCCAGTTCTGGGCACCCCAATTCAAGAAGGACATGGTCAAGCTGGAGCAAGTCCAGAGGAGGGCGACCAAAATGGTGAGAGGCCTGGAAGCCATTCCCTATGAGGATAGACTTAGAGAGCTGGGTATGTTTAGTCTGCAGAAGAGAAAGTTAAGAGGAGACATGATAGCCACATTTAAATATTTGAAAGGATGGCATATAGAGGAAGGAGAGGGCTTGTTTTCTGCTGCTCCAGAGACCAGGACAAGGAGCAATGGATTCAAGCTGCAGGAAAGGAGATTCCACCTGAACCTCAGGAAGAACTTCCTGACAGTCAGGGCTGTCCGGCAGTGGAATCTGCTGCCTCGGAGTGTAGTGGAGTCTCCTTTCTTGGAGGTTTCTAAGCAGAGGCTGGATGGCCATCTGTCGGGAGTGCTTTGAGGGTGTTCCTGCATGGCAGGGGGTTGGACTGGATGGCCCCTGGGGTCTCTTCCAACTCTACATTTCTATGATTCTATGATTATAACTTTATATCTTTACCCAGTCCAGTACTCCTTTCCATTCCCTTTCAAAATTCTGTATTGCTTTATTTTTCAAAGAAAATGCTAATTTTTCTGTTTCTACCATCTCTAAAACTTTCAACTTCCACTCTTCTAGATTTATATCTTTGTTTTCTTTCCAATGTTGTGCATACAACAATCTCGCTGCTGTTATCAAATATAACAATATCTTTTGATAACTTCTTATCTGTCTGTGTTGTCCTGACATATTTAACAGATAAAACTCTGGTATCATTTCAAAATTCAAATTACGAATTCTTTGAATTTCATCATGTACCCCCTTCCAAAATTTCCTCGCCCTTCTACAAGTCCACCACATATGAAAAAAAGATCCAATCTTTTTATCACATTTCCAACACTTCAGAGGTAGGTTTTTAAAGGGATATGCGGCGTGATTGGAGCCACCAAGAGAGAAGGTTCCCCCAAATGAAGCACCTGTAGTGGGAGGGTAGGGGTTGGAGAAACTCACAAATAATTAAATCTGTGAATGTCAAACCTGCAAATGTGGAGGGCTGACTTTAAATGTAAGCCTTTATCTTTAGCGGATTGCCCGGGGAGGCACGTTGGGTAGAGAGATGATAAATACTTTTACTAAAGAAATAAGGGACATAAACAAAGCACAGATTTTCATTTAAAGATTGTAAACGATAATAGTCTGTAGATTAAGAAAAAGCCACTGGTATTCTCATTTTGAGAGCCGACATAGTGTAGTGGTTTGAGCATTGGACTACAAGCCTAGCCATTTCCACACTAGACTATTATAGCGCTATGATTCCACTTTCAACATCCTATGGAATCCTGGGGTTTGCAGTTTCGAGAGGGGCCCTTGAGAGGCCTTCCCTAAACTGCAAACCCCAGGATTCCATAGGATGTTGAAAGTGGAATAATAGCGCTATAACAGTATAGTGCGGAAATGGCCCCTGGCAACCCAGTTTTATTCCCTGCTCGGACATGAAAACCCACTGGGCACGTCACACACTCTCAGACCCAGAAAACCCCATGATGGGTTTGCCTTTGGGTCACCATATGTTGGAAATGACTTAAAGGCACACAACAATCCTTCGCCACTCCACTTTTTGAGCCACTTTGAACATGACGCAGGTTTCTGTCTGCTTCTCCCACTTTTCCCCTTCGTCCTCAAGCTGACTTCACTTGCTGCAAACTGAGTTCAAAGCACAAAAGTAGTTTGCATTCAATTCAGCAGGAGAGGAGGGTAGGATTCTGCCTTTCCCAGTATGTGCAGGCAAAAGCAACATCTCTTAGCTTATGTGTTTTTCCTCCTAAATAACTTTTGCCATCTTGACCACACTCTGATGCTGCTTGACCACACGTGTACCCATGAAATGCTGGAGTTCCTAAACACCTGCTGGAATAGGAAAGTCTTCCCTTCACCACAGATTAATAGATTCCTCGAGTTGGAAGAGACCCCAAGGGCCTTCCAGTCCAAAATCCATTCTCGACAAATGGCCAACAAGCCTCTGATTAAAAACTTCCAAAGAAGGAGACTCCGCCACACTCCAAGGCAGCATTCCAAGGCAAATAGCTTGCCTCCAAGGCATGTTATATTCTCTCAGGCTCGGATGAAGGCAAAGGCAAACCCCCTCTGAACAAATCTTGCAAAAAAAAATGTGATAGGTTCATATCACAAGTCCAACATTCGTAAGTCCAAAAGGCACACAGCAACAAAGTGCTACTGACAGAAGGAGGTTCTTTCCAACCACCATGTCGTTCCTGTTAGTTGATTTTCAAAGCTATCTGAATATGATAAATTGGGACAGTTTGGAAATGCTGCTAGATGCCAGACAGAGAGGATGTGCTTTGAACTGTTGTTTTCTAAATGTTTACATGATGAAACTCATCTGTTTAGTGTATATAAGATGGGCACTGGGAAATGTGTTTTGTCTCATTTTGAACCTCCGCAAAGTGTGTACCTCTTGCTGCTGCAGAAATAAAACTTACCTTAACTCTTCTTGCTCATGTTGCTTTTCTAATTCGGACTCTTGACCTGGCAACCAATCTCACTCATGTGACAACTCTCCAGAACACAAGAAATTTGAGGACTGGAGAAAAATTTCAGCAGGAGTGGGGGGAGATAGAAATCTTATTTGGAAGAGCAATGCCCTAATTTTGCCCTCTTCCTAGTGACACTCCTGGGTGTAGCCAATCTGTCTGCAACCAGAGGCAGACTCCTGTCCCACATTTTTGAGTTGGACGTGTGTCTCAAAGGTCATTTCCACACTAGCTTGTTATAGTGCTATTATTCCACTTTCCACATTATTCCAGCCCCTCCCTAAACTGCAAACCCCAGGATTCCATAGGATGTTGAAAGTGGAATAATAGCACTATAGCAGACTAGTGTGGAAATGGCCCAAGAGAGAGGCGGGCAAAGTGCAACCCGTTGGACCTCATGCACCCCCCCAGAGCCATTTTGTGACTCTCAGGGCCCCAGGGTCAAAATATTTTGTTCATAGAATCATAGAATCATAGAGTTGGAAGAGACCCCAGGGGCCATCGAGTCCAACCCCCTGCTATGCAGGAACACCCATCAAAGCATTCCCAACAGACGGCTATCCAGCCTCTGCTTAAAAACCTCCAAAGAAGGAGACTCCACCACAGTCTGAGGCAGCATATTCCACTGCCGGACAGCTCTGACCGCCAGGAAGTTCTTCTTGAGGTTCAAGTAGAATCTCCTTTCCTGCAGCTTGAATCCATTGCTCCTTGTCCTCGTCTCTGGAGCGGTATAGAATCATAGAATCATAGAAATGTAGAGTTGGAAGAAACTACAGGGGTCATCCAGTCGAACCCCCTGCCATGCAGGAACAACCTCAAAGCACTCCTGACAGATGGCCATTCAGCCTCTGCTTAAAAACTTCCAAAGAAGGAGACTCCACTACACCCCGAGGCCGCACATTCCACTGCCGGACAGCCCTGACTGTCAGGAAGTTCTTCCTGAGGTTGAGGTAGAATCTCCTTTCCTGCAGCTTGAATCCATTGCTCTTTGTCCTGGTCTCTGGAGCAGCAGAAAACAAGCCCACTCCCTCCTCTACATGGCATCCCTTCATATATTTAAACATGGAGCAAGCCTGTTTTCTGCTGCTCCAGAGACTAGGACATGGAGCAATGGATTCAAACTACAGGAACAGAGTGGAGCATACTGCTTCGGAGTATGTTGGGGTCTCTTTCTTAGGAGGTTTGTAAACAGAATCTGGATGGCCATGCATCAGGAGTGCTTGGATAGTATATTTCTGCTTGACAGGGGTTGGACTGAATGGCCCCTGGGGTCTCTTCCATTTCGTTTTTATATTATCTTTTTTTTTTGCAGTGGGGGGTGTCATGGTGGAGTGCAGCCACCCCAAAGTCTGCTGGGGGACTCACACAGTTGCCCATCCCTGCTGGAAGAATTAAGGCATAAGAGTGTACAGTGTTCATCTCATTTGTTGTGTTGGTCCGAGCCACGCCCTCCCTTTTCCTGCATTGCTTAGGCCATTTCCGCACTGGACTGTTATAGCACTATGATTCCACTTGCAACATCCTATGGAATCCTGGGATTTGCAGTTTTGGGAAGGGCCGGCCAGCCCCTCCCTAAACTGCAAACCCCAGGATTCCACAGGAATTGCGCTATAACAGTCTAGTGCAGAAATGGCCTCAGTCTGGTGGTCCTCCATTTTGTAGTCTGCAGTTCTGGCTTTCCTGAATTTTGTGGAACACGTTACAGAGCTTCTTACTCTCAGAAGTTCTAACATAAGTTTCTGTAAGGAAACCTAATTCTTTTGTACATTTTATTTTATTTTTGCACATTTTATTTATTTTGTACATTTTATTATTGTAGATTTATTTATACAATTGATTTGCAAAGAAGATTAGGTGCACTTGATTTCTCTACTAGGCCATCCATTAGTCTGCAGTTAGTATGAATTTGTCCTGCATTTTGTAGTGTGCCTGTCTTTCTCTTTCTCTTTCTCCATTTTGGAAAGAGCACATGTTACAGAGCTTTCTTCACAGATGTTATGAAACCTTTGGTATCTGTAAGTAAACCTACTACACACACACACACACACACACACATGTATGTATCAAGTCTTCAGGACCAGATGAATTGCATCCTAGGATATTAAAAGAGCTGGCAGAGGTCATTTCGGAACCGCTTGCTATAATCTTTGAGAAATCTTGGAGGACAAGAGAAGGTCCAGCAGACTGGAGGAGGGCAAATGTTGTCCCCATCTTCAAGAAGGGAAAAAAAGAGGACCCAAATAATTATCGCCCAGTCAGCCTGACATCAGTACCCGGAAAGATCCTGGAGCAGATCATTAAGCAGTCAGTTTCTAATCACTTAGAAAGCAATGCAGTAATCACGAGAAGTCAACATGGATTTCTCAAAAACAAGTTATGCGAGACTAATCTTATCTCTTTTTATGATAGAGTTACTAGCTTGATAGATGAGGGGAATGCTGTGGATGTAGCATATCTCGATTTCAGTAAGGCCTTTGACAAAGTTCCCCATGACATTCTTGCAACGAAGCTAGTAAAATGTGGGCTGGACAGGGCTACTGTCAGGTGGATCTGTAACTGGTTGACTGACCATTCCCAAAAGGTGATCACCAATGGCTCCTTTTCATCCTGGAGAGAAGTGACTAGCGGGGTGCCACAGGGTTCTGTCCTGGGCCCAGTGCTGTTCAATATTTTTATCAATGACTTAGATGAAGGAATAGAGGGCATGCTCATCAAATTTGCAGATGACACCAAATTGGGAGGGGTTGCTAATACACCAGAGGACAGGATCAAAATTCAAAATGACCTTGACAGATTGGAGAGCTGGGCCAAGGCTAACAAAATGAAATTCAACAGAGAGAAGTGTAAGGTCCTACACTTAGGTAGAAAAAATGGAACACAGAAATATAGGGTGGGGGACACGTGTCTGGATAGCAGTACGTGTGAAAGGGATCTGGGAGTCTTCATAGACCACAAGCTGAAGATGAGTCAGCAGTGTGATACGGCAGCCAAGAAAGCCAATGCAATTCTCGGCTGCATCAATAGGAGTATGGTGTCTAGATCGAGGGAGGTACTGGTGCCACTCTACTCTGCTTTGGTTAGACCCCATCTTGAATACTGTGTCCAGTTCTGGGCACCCCAATTCAAGAAGGATATTGACAAGCTGGAGCAAGTCCAGAGGAGGGCGACCAAAATGGTGAGGGGTCTGGATGCCATGCCCTATGAGGATAGACTTAGAGAACTGGGTCTGTTTAGTCTACAGAAGAGAAGGTTAAGAGGGGACATGATAGCCATGTTTAAATATTTGAAGGGATGTCATGTAGAGGAGGGAGGGGGCTTGTTTTCTGCTGCTCCAGAGACCAGGACAAGGAGCAATGGATTCAAGCTGCAGGAAAGGAGATTCCACCTGAACCTCAGGAAGAACTTCCTGACAGTCAGGGCTGTCCGGCAGTGGAATGTGCTGCCTTGGAGTGTAGTGGAGTCTCCTTCCTTGGAGGTTTTTAAGCAGACGCTAGATGGCCATCTGTTGGGAGTGCTTTGAGGGTGTTCCTGCATGGCAGGGGGTCAGACCGGATGGCCCCTGGGGTCTCTTCCAACTCTACATTTCTATGATTCTGTTACCGCAGTTTTCTAGCCTGGACTTGTGGGATATTAGATATCATTTGATATCAATAATTTGGCCTTCTTTACCTGTTCCTCTCCACGTGCTTTCGAGGCCCCCGGACAAGCACGCATACAGGCACGGCCGCAAGTAGCTGAAATATTCCAAACTAATACAGGCAGGCCAGAAACAGCCAGACTGCTGCCTTAGGAGACCTCAAGGCAAGTACCATATTATGTATGCATGCTACTTACAAAGAACTCCCTGCCCCGCGCAGGTGGCTTGACAAGCTGAATTCTCAGGCCCTTTTCGCATCTTACCTTTTTCCACGATGGGGGAGGGCGTCTCACGCGAGAAGCCTCCTTCGAGATGCTGCTGCTTCCCCCTCCTTCCTTGCAGGGCGCTTCCTGATTGCACGACCGTCACGTTAGCACCCTGCCCTTTCTTTCCGCAGGGCACTGTGGGAGCTGTAGGCTGCTTTGGAGGAAGGAAGCGTGGCCGCACCGGGTCTCCGACGCACCACATGGCAGGTAAGTGTGCGTGGGCGGCGCGAGCGTTGCGCTAGCACGGGCTATTTTCAGCTTCAAGCCGAAAATAAAAAAATGTGGCCAGGCGCCGCTCCAGCCTCATGAGCGCCACGCAAGTGGGAGTGCATCGTGCGCAGCGGCGCTCCCATTTGTGTGGTGCCCAAGGGGCGCTCGCGCTGAAAAAAAAACGTGCGAAAAGGGCCTCAATCTCAAGCACTCCATGTTTGCATACTGGCTCCTCTATTGACAATTTGGTCTTAACTCAATCATGTAAAATACTCACCTTTCGGAGGCTTTGTCTCCAACCTGAAACTCATTGTTATCCCCGAGAACGGACTAGCCCGAGGCTGCATTTGCCCTATAAGACCCCCTGACTTTGAGCACTTCCTCGGATTGCCCCTGGCTTCCATTCCGCCTTGCTGTCGCTTTGTTTGGTGCGCCTTCTCCTCAGCTCCATTTGCTGAGAAACTCGATTTCCACGAACTTCTTCTTCTGACTACCCGGACTTCAGGGCAGGTGTAGTATCTCCTATGCCAAAACCTCCTCTCAAAATCCCTCTATCCAACTTCAACCTTTATTTCTATAGTTCTCTGTGTGAGTGTGTTGCATACACTTGTTTGGCTGTATTTTAATAAAAACAACAATTATTATTTACTTCTGTTTGCTCCTTGACTCGGCCTGACCCCATAGACTTTGGGTAAAAGATCTTGCTCCATTGCCCTGCCTCTCGTATTGCTAGCTTGTGCTCTTTTGACTAATTCCCAACTTTGTAATTTGGAGTGCACTTAGGTGTCCCTCACGGGACCCCCAGAAATCAGGGTAACAATTATATATATATATATACATACATACATACATACACACACACATACATACACACACTAGCGTATATACCCAGCATTGCCCAGGATTTTATTTTCTCGTAGGTAATACTTGTTAGAAAGATTTGAGATTCTGTGTCTCTAATTCCCCAACATGTCTTGTCCAGTACTTGTAACTTTTCCCTGTATTCCCCAATCCAATCTGTATTTAGAGTTATTAACATGCAGAGGTTGGGTTCCTGAGAGAACACACTGCCTTCTTCCTTGCTGCTAAGCCTTGTCTCCATAGCAACTGATCTATTCAAGAGCTCTCTGGCCTGTCTTTCTCTCCCTTCCTCCATGTTTGGAAGAACATACGTTACAGAACTTTCTTCACAAATGTTATTAAACCTTTATTATCTGTAAGATGATGTAAGCCTATTCTCTCTATATATATATTTACAGAGAAGACTTCTCCCGGTTTCTTCCTCTGCTAGATTGCAGAGAGGGGGTTGTTATGGGACTGCTTGTTGCTCATCTTCTTTTTGTGAATAGTAATTAAAGGCAAAGTTATTACAGCAAGAGTTTAGCCACTTACTCAGGAAAAGTATATGTACAACAGGGATATGATTCCCAGTCTATTTTTAATTGAACTTTTAACTGTACTTGTATTTTTAATTGTACTTTTAATTATGATAGATTTAAACTATGGTATATTTGTATTTCAGTGTATTTTAGCTATAATTTGTCATTAATTGTAGCTATGTTGTACCCTGCCTGAAGCCTGGGGAGAGGCGGGTAACAAATAAACATTCATTATTATCTTATTATGTGGTGTTATGGGGGTCCTTTGACCTTCCGATGGTTTAGTTCACTTTACCCAGTTATGGATCTTTGCTACCCCAGTTCTATCCTGGGATTTGTAGTTTCATGAGGTGTTTGGAATTCTTTCCTAGAGATCACTAATTTCTCACACTATTATTATTATATCATCATCATCTTTGTTTGTATTCTGCTTTTTGCCCACCATTGGGCCTTAAAGCGGCTTACATATTAAAACAATTTAAAGACAGATAAATAGTATATATTAAAACAGAGCTAAACTAGAAAAAGAATTACAACAGCCAAAAAGAGATCAAGAGAAGCAACTAAAATAAAAAGAGTACAGCACCCCCTACTCTATTCTTTACGATTGTTCTGTGTTAAAATGCCTGCCTGGATAACAACAAAGAAGGGGGCTGTACTCGCCTCCCTGGGAAGAGAGTTCCAGAGTTTGGGGGCAGCCACCGAGAAGGCCCTCTCTCACGTCCCCATTAACTGTGCTGGCAATAGTGGAGGCACTGAGAGAAGGGCCTCTTCGGACAATCTTAGGCCATTTCCGCACGAGTCTGTTATAGCACGATGATTCCACTTTCAACCTCCTATGGAATCCTGGGGCCTGCAGCTTCGGGAGGGGCCAGCCGGAGGTTGAAAGTGGAATCATCGCGCTATAACAGGCTCGTGCGGAAATGGCCTTAGAGCCTTGGCTGGTTCATACAAGGAGATACAGTCTGTCAATTCCCAGCATTCTGTAGGCTGCATCCGTGGTAATTAAAGTGTGTAGTATGAGAGAGAGCCCTGTGTCTTCTCTTTAAATTTCTGTGCCATCTGCAGTGATGATTTTTCCTTACCAGGCCCAAGCAGGGAAGGAATCGGAACAGAATATAGCTGAACAGAACATAGCTGAAGAGCAGAAGAAAAGAGCATAATTCCCAGAGCAATGAAAGAGGTACATAAGAACAATGAATGGTTGTATTATCATTATCATTATCATTTGAAGGGATGCCATGTAGAAGAAGGAGAGGGCTTGTTTTCTGCTGCTCCAGAGACCAGGACAAGGAGCAATGGATACAAACTGCAGGAAAGGAGATTCCACCTGAACCTCAGGAAGAACTTCCTGACAGTCAGGGCTGTCCGGCAGTGGAATCGGCTGCCTCGGGGTGTAGTGGAGTCTCCTTCCTTAGAGGTTTTTAAGCAGAGGCTGGATGGCCATCTGTCGGGAGTGCTTTGAGGGTGTTCCTGCATGGCAGGGGGTTGGACTGGATGGCCCCTGAGGTCTCTTCCAACTCTACATTTCTATGATTCTATGATTAAGAAAGGGATGGATTTCTGGTAAGGTATTTATTTATTTCTATTTCAAATGTTGATGGCTGTGAACATCTATTCTCTTAATCTTTAAAAAAACACACACAAACAAAACAGCCAGAGTTTCTCAGTTACAACAAGCTGTTTGAAGTCACATATCAGGATGGGAACCATATAACCCTCAAGGTGTTGTTGGACTAGACTACACTGCCCAGCATTCCCCCAGCGGTATGAAACACTGGGGCCCTTTTCGCACCTTACCTTCATCGCGGCAGTGGGGAGCGGCGCTCATGCGAGCAGCTGTTTGCGCGAGCCGCTCACGGCAGCCCTTTTGCCTCCCGCAGCGGCTTGCCGGTTGCGCGACCGTCGCGCTAGCGCCACGCCCCTTCCTTTTGCAGTGCAGCCTGGGAGCTGTAGGCTGCGCTGGGAGAGGAAGCGCGACCGGGCCGGCTTGTTTGGCGCACTGCACACAGGTAAGTGCGCGAGGGCCCCGCGAGCATTGCGTGACTGCACAGTATTTTCGGCTTAGAGCCGAAAATAATAAAATAATAAAATGCGCGCACGGCCCGCTTTAGGCTCGTGAGCATCACGTGAGTGAGAGTGCATCGTACGGACTGATGCTCCCATTCACGCGACGTTCAAGGGGCCCTCATACAAAAAAAACTGCGCGCGAAAAGGGCCTGGGAGTTCTAATCCAGCAGCATCCAAAGGATGCCTGATTCCAACTCTAGCCGTGCTTGGTGCCACATCTTCCAAATCCTCACATTTATGTAACAATAGTAGTTTGGTATATTTATATGTATTATATACTAATTTATTAATTATTTAATATTTCTGTACTGCTTTTTGAGGCCAAACCTCCCCAAGGGAGTTCATAGAGTAAGCATGTGAAACATATAAAAATACATATAATGAAAACAACAGGCATAGGGTCTACATTCAGTTAAAAGCAACAATCAAGAACCAGGTTTTGAGGCTCCAGGAAGGACAGCTAGGGGAAAACTACATGTGACATCCCAAAGTAGAAGTTGGAGCCAACACAAAGAAAGCTCTGTCTCTGGTGCCCACTCACTTTACATCTAACATGTTGTAACAATAATGAATGGGACTTTTTAAGTCCAATTTAGGGCTTGGATAGCTGTCTATGGGTACTGGTACTCCTCCAGACAACCTCATTCCAAGTTATTGAGGGCTTTAAAGGGATCCAACAGTGTTTTAAATTGGGTCTGGAAATGGACTGGCAACCAGTGCAGCTGATATACTAAGAGGTGTTTCAAATTAAAGCTTTTACTACACTGCAAACATTTAAATTGCTTCTCCTTTCTATGGCCTCACTGATTTATATCCATTGCTATAGCTTTTCCCACACTACAAGGAGAATTATACATGATCTACTGCAGGAAGCCCCTGCCTTTTGATGCCTCATTTTCTTACAGTTCACTCTTTCAAGGCTTGCAAATTAAAGACAAGTTCAATTGACGTGGGGCCTCTTCTTTCATCAGTTCTTCTTGCCTACAGAGGATTCCTTGGGACTGCTTGCATGTGTACGTGACCCCAAGCCAATGGAAAGAGTAGATCCTCTGGTCAAATTAATGAAACTTTTGTTTATATTGCAGTCATCAAAAAGCAGGCTTCCCTCAGTTCTTGCCTTCAGAAGTTCACTTGGGACTGCACGTGGCTGCTTGGAAAGTGAACTCAGGCCCTTTCCACACAGGGTTAAAAAAACGGTGTAGAGCGACCTCCACGGAGGTCGTCTCCGTAACTTGGATTGGGGCGGACTACGTTTGTGTAGTTCCACACCCCAATCCACGCAGGGGCGACCGGAGTTGTGCCGCCCCGTGCTTTTTGAAAACCATGTGTTTTGTGGTTTTTAAAAGGCACGGGGCGTGGAGCGCCGGTATTGATCTGCAGGCGTGCGCAAGAGCGTGCCTGCAAATTGCGCGGGGGGCGGGATTTCTGGCTGGCGAGCTTCTCCGACTGGCAGAGAACCTCCACCAGTCGAAAGCCGCCATTTTGGGTGCTGCTGGATGCCGCGGACGCCGCCGAGTGCGGAGCGACGAAACGGGCTGCTCCACGCGGCGACGGAATAAGGTAAGCCCCGTTTCCGCGTGGAGCAGCCCGTTTCTCCGCCCGCATGTGGAAAGGGCCTCAGAGGGAGGAAAAAGGAACCAAGCAACTGAGAGATTTTACAAGCAGCACATGCGTGCGTTTGGTCCC
>CAOLHI010005570.1:0-61227 GCA_948474755.1 Ctenosaura bakeri
TAGCATATCCATGCATATTCTCCTGGGCTGACAGGTGGCCATTAGCCATGCAAGCTACCTGAGGGTGATTGCACATGGTGTACTTACCCCCTGTTGAATTGACTTTAACCAGGATCCAGTCTTTGCTCCATCCATGACTGTCTGACAATGATGCGAGAACTTCTTGCACTGAAGCATTTACCTGGAGCAGTGCTGTGAGGCAGGAACAGTCTGGCCTGTAGATGTCATACATCACTATACAGAGAAACGGGAGGGAGAGAGTGAAAGGGAGGAATAGTAGCAAAGGAGCTATCACTTCACAGAAGAGTAGATGCTTTGTGTATATAAGGTCTCCAGCAAAATCAATACTATACTTTAAAGTCTTCTTGCCAATTAGTCTGTCTGTGTATTCTGTATCCTTCCAAATGTTTGATCGGAGTCGACAGAATTGATGCATGGTCTAACGGGACCAAAATAAACACAATAACAAGGTTTTGGACCCAATCCCAATGTGTCCTGAACAAATACTTCCGATTTCTGTGTTTTTTGCTCTAAATTCACAATTATGGGCCAATTTTGGCCAAATTTGATATTTATGCTTAGGTTTACCTCTCAACTTAAGTTGGAACCAATCAGTAAACACTGGCTTTTTCTGAAAGCTGATGTTTTTATTCTGTTTTGCACAGATCTCCATGTGAAACAGTTTTTAAGAACTGTTAAGTGCTCCAAGGCATTTTGTTTTTTTGTTTCTTTCAAATCCTAAATGAAATCATTAATATCACCTAGGCCAATCTCCTAGTCTCTTATATTTCCAATGAAAGGATTGGCAGGCAAGCATGTTTGGTCCACGAGCAAGGGAACAGTCATACATTTACCTCTGTCCTTGGCTCGGATGGTGTAGCTGCTGTTCAGAAATGGTTCCTCCTGTCTGGCAAACCAGTCCACTAGACTTCGTGCCTGGGAATGAGAAAGGGATAGCAGGAAGGAGATTTTTTTTAAAAAAGGGAATGAATAAATAAATAAATGGAAATCAAGCCTTCAAAGACAAGTTTGCATATGTTTATGCAAGGCCCACAGAAATGCTAGAAGTCAGAGCAGTGATATATAGGAGAATTTCTGGTGATCACATTGCATAATGCTTTATGCTTCCTCACATTAAGGGGGAGGACACTGAAGTATTCCCTCTCCCCATTATGAGGAAGCAGAATGCATTTTGCAATGTGGTACAGGCTATTATTATTATTACTATTATTACCGCCACTGCCACCACTACTATTGGCCCTCCATATCCATGGATTCTGTTTCCATGGATTCAAACCAACCATGGCTCCAAAAAGCAAACTTTGATTTTGGCATTTTATATAAGGGATGCTATTTTACTACATCATGGGACTTCAGCATCCAGGAATATTGGTATCCATGGGGTCCTGGAATCAAATCCCAATAGATACCACTGTATTTGTTCATTTATATACAGTCTCTCTCAAAATAATGGGACTCAAGATGACTAACAACATATTCAAAACAATATAAACTAAAAACTATACAAAACACTAATAAAAGTATAAATGTAAGATTTAAAAACAATTAAATGATTTATGAAGTCATAACATGAGACATTTCAAATATTAAAATTCATTAAAAGGCTATATTTGAGCTTTAAAAACAGCACTGCACAGTATTTAAAGTCCAACTATAGTCAGTTTGTAAAATCTGGCCGTATAAAAATGTTTTGATGGAAGGAGAGCAAGGATGGGGACATCTTGGAATCCCTAGGGAGGGAGCACCAAAGTCTAGGAACAGCCATTGAGAAGGCCCTCTCCCTTATTCCCACCAAACAAGCCTAAGAAGGTGGTGGGACAGAGAGAAGGGCCTGTTCACACAATGTTAGAGCTCTAATGGGCTTATAAAGGGAGATACCATCCTTCAAATAACCTGTGTCCAAGGCATATAGGGCTTCATCTGTCAAAACCAGCTCTCTGAATTGTGCCTGGGAACAGACCAGAAGCCAATAGAACTGTTGCAATATGGGAGCTGTAGCCAGCCCCAGTTGACATCCTAGCTATAGCTCTTTGGGGCATCTGAAGTTTCAGAGCACTTTTCAAAGGCAGTCCCACACAGAGCACATTACAAGAATCTAAAGGGGATGTAATCAAAACATGTTCCACTCTGACCAGATTTGACTTCTCCAGGGATGAGTGCAGTTTGCAAATTAGTTTTAACTGTGTAAATACACACCCACTCACTGCTGAAACCTTGACATCCAGGCTCAGAGCTGAATCTAGGAATACCCCAAACTGCAAACCTGTTTTCAGGAGAAGCATAAACCTATCAAACACCTGCTGAATCCCTGTTCCCAGATCTGTCTTTTGACTAACCAGTAGCACCTCTGCCTTGTCTGGATTATGCTTCAGTTTGTTTCCCTTCACCAAGTCCATTACAGTTGCCAGGCCCCAGTTTTCCACAGGAACAGTGTCCTTGGAATTGGGTGCAAAGGAGTAACAGAACTGGTAATCACCATACTCATAACACCTGACTTTAGAATGCTGGACAACCTTTCCCAGTGGTTTCATGTAGATATTAAATGGCATAGGGACAATTATGAATCCTGAAGGACTCCACAGACCAATGGCCAAGAGATTAATTAGGAATCCTCCAGCACCACCCTCTGACAGCACTCCTCCAGGAAAGAACAAAGTCACTGTAGAAGAGTACCTCTGAAGCCTCATCCGAGCATGGTGACCCAGAAGGATATTAGGGATGATGGTATCAAAAGCCACTGAGAGGTCCAGCAGAACCACAGGGACATAGTCCCCCATCCAGTTCCTTGAGAAAGTCACCAGTTAAGGCAACCAAAGCTGTCCATAACCAGGCCTGAAACCAGACTGAAATGAATCTAGATAATCTTTCTCATTCAGGAATCCTTGGAGTTGAAAAGTTACCACATGTTCGAATACCTTGCCCAAAAATGGAATGTTGGAGACTAGGCCTATAGTTATCTAGTATGGTAGGATCCACGGAAGACTTCTCTTAATGGGTATAATTGAGTCAGGCTGCAGGATTCAGATTTTCTTGGGGTGCCACTAGAGATGCCTATGTGCAAAAATGTGGGTTTCTGAGTGAATGTCACAAGTATCTACAGTCTTGGTGATTGACAAACTGTGACTCCTTAGTTGTTGCACAAGTTTAACTGATACTGAACCACAAAAGATCTTGATGAATCTCATCTTTTGTGGGTTCACAGAGACTAGAACAGGGTTAGGCAATTGCAGAGGAAATGGTTGGGTTAATTTTTGCCCCATTCCCCAACTACCTAAACACCGGCAAACATAAAACTGATAATACAACTTTCAGCTTCTGATTTTGGTCACCTGAGGCTGATTTTTGTGGAAGAGATCTGGTGAAGTAGAATGTAGTAAAAAAAATTTCCTGCTCATCTATATGATGGTCTCCCTGAATTCTGCCTTAATTCCACATATTTCAAGAGGAGGAGGAGGAGGAAACCATTTTTTTAAAATAAAAACGATTGAGCAAGTTAACCAAATGCATTTAAAGAACTTTGAGAGAATGAGTCATAAAGAACTACAGAACTTTTAGTTAAAGACTATTATTTACCTGGAGTTTTGGTGATGCATTGTTGCTGCCATTTTCTATGCTGTGAAAAAGGAGAAAGGAGAGATGAGTCTATTTTATATCTTATGTTCAGCTGTTCAGGTTGGCTCAGATCTTGAGTGAAGTTTATGCACATGAAGCATACAAGAAATATGCTCTGGAGCACGGCAGCAAACCATAGTGATCACATTAGTAAAACCATAGAAATAACATTGCTGGGAGAATAATTTCATGATCTTCCAAGCATCAGACTCTGGAAGTGGACTCACAGAAAGAATGACTAACAGATGATCCATGGAATATTCCTAGTTTCTCTCTAAACTTTATTTGATCTCCCACCCCTTCTTCTCCTGCTATGCCAGACTCAAGGTGTGAAATGTCACTTATCTATACCCTAAAGTCACCAGGTCCCATCTGAGCTTGGACGCTAGGCAGGATCAGCCCTATTTAGTAACTGGATGGGGAACCACCAATGAATATCAGGTGCTGTAGGCTATATTTCAGAGGAAGAAACTGGTAAAATCACCTCTGAGTTTTCCTTGCAAAACCACCTCTGAGTATTCCTTGCTTAGGAAAACCCTATGAAATTCATGGGATGGTCATAACTTTACAGATGACCTGAAAACACACATATCTAGAAACTGGCCAATTGTTCCTTCAGAAGATAAATAATCCCTTCAAATCCACCCATGTGACTTCAGAGTCTTTTGGATTAGCAAAACATATCCTGGTACAATGGGTGTTTATTAGGGTTGATGGGTCCATATAAATACCTGGAGGGCTGTTTCACTAAGTAATTTCAGATTTTATGTTTCTTATTTCTTACACAGAAGTACAGAAAACAATGTGAGGAACATCTGCTGTGAAGACACATGCAGAGTGTGTACTAGGAATACATCACCAGTCACAATTTTCTACTGCATAGGTCAGATGCTGGGAACCTTTGGCTCACTACATGTTGTTGGACTACAGCTCCCATAATCCCTTACCACTGGTCTTGCTGCCCTTGGCTTCCAGAGAGTTGAAGTCCAAAACATCAGGAGGAACAAAGGTTCCACACACATGACTTAAGACTATTTCCAGAGGGGTGACTATACTAGTCTGTGGTAGCAATGGCAAAGAGCCAGCCAACTAAAGTGGACTCTAGTCCTTGAAAGGTTAAATCACAATAAACCTGTTAATTTCTAAGCTGCTACAAGACTCTTTGTTGGACCGGGGTGGGCACCAGGACTGAGCTAAAAAAAAAAAAAAAGATTAGGATCTGTCAGTAGATCTCTGGCCGACTCGCAGCTGATCTTTGAAAGGTTCTGGTTCATAAATGTTTCAGAGCAGGAACAACTTAAAAGTCTCTCTCCCTCTGTCTAAAACAAAGGGATATATGGAAAACAAGGATAAAACTAAAAACTCAGTTTTGGTAATGAAAAACACAGCCACATGCTGAACATGTGCTCAGAAGTACTCTTTAATTCTAACTTAATTTAACTTTAATTCTAATTTAATTCTAACAAAGGAAACATTTGGGTCCCACTGACAAATCTCTGAGATCCCTCCTCTTGCAGTATATATACAATTTGAAACAGAATGGGAAACTCACACTCGGTTCCTTCGCCGATCCTGCAACTGTTCCTTAACCAAAGGACCCAGACGAGTGTCCTGGGCCACACGCTCTGAGAGCTCCTGTAAGAGAAGAGCCAAAACTCATCAGCCGAAGTGCCCAGCTCATTTGTTCTGTTTAGCTCTTTCTTAACAAGCACATTGCTAGTCCACGTTGTTTTTCCATATTGATTTTTTGGAGGAGGGCCTCTGCTGATACATGTCTGTCTGAGGACTACCAGAGGGCCCTCCTCACCAGTACAATACTATGTAGAAGGACATGGAGGGAGCTTTTTCAGCTGTGGCACATGACTTGCAGAATGCCCTCCCCATGGAAGCCTAACTGGTGCCACCACTGATTTTTTTTCAGTGCCAGGTCAAACACGGCTTTTTATTAAAGCATTTACCTTGAATCATGTATGTGGAATATGCTTTCTAATTCTTTTAGCCTTTTAAAACTGTTTTAAGTTGTTTGAACTGTTAAGTATGAGCTATTTTTTTAAAAAAACTTTTGATCTGTTTTTCAAATCTTGTTTCAACTATTTGGTGACTTAAATTCAGAACTGTTTAAATTGTTTATATTATTTCATCTGTTTGCCGCCCTAATATTTCATGATAAAAAGGCAAGGGTAATTTTTAAAAATTAATTGTCATCACCATCACACAGATTTTCTAACTTTTAAATGAGTGGAAATTTGGACAATGCACTTCCAAGTGCGATGAGATGGCCAAAACTGTTAATTGGAAGCAGACAAACTGGTTACCTCCAAGATGCTAAGCGAGAGACAGTAGGCCAGCCTTCCACTGACTTTCCTAAGAGAAGAATCTCTCATGCCAATTAACATGCCCAAGAATACCCTTAACCTAAGGACAAAATGTAGACCAGGGCTACATTCTGTGATGTTGATAGACTCCCATCATCTCTTACCATTGATTATGCTGAGTAGGGCAGCTGGTGGTTGCAGACAATAATATCTGGAAGGTCCCATATCCCCCACCCAGAACTAGGCAAATCACAACATTCCCTGTATCTAGTTTTCTCCCTTTCTCTGTAGCAATGTGTGCCAGAAAATGAATGTGATCATGCTACCCAAGAGTCTATCTCTCTATCCATTATTTAGGCAGATTGAATTACAAGGAGCGGAGCTAGGAAAACACCAAAGCAAGATAGAGTTATCAGTTCTACTAGAAATTTCAAAGAGCGAGGGGACTCTCCTAACCTCTAGTTCTCTCCTTGAGCAGCAGTTCCTTTCAGCCTGAAAGGCAAAAGTTTTACCAACTGCTTCTCCTTCCACAAGGAAGGAGAGAGATGATTGCTTGATTGTCTGTCATAACACTCCAGCCATTCCAAGCTGAGGACAGCAAGGCAACAACTTTTGAATGCCATGTTCTCTGTTATTCCAGAAAAAGCAGCTTCTTCCTATGCTGTATGCAACAACCATGTAACCAGGCTCCTTCTGTGGACCCACAGCCTGAATGAATTCCTCTTGGGGTAGGGACAGCAGACTTTTAGCCATTTACTTTCATGTTGTGTTTCAACCTTGGGACCAAGGATTGGTAACCTGGGGTCCTTGGCTTGATCTCATACAACCTTTGGCCTACTTTCAAAAGAATTCTGCAAGTGACTTCCCATGGGAGTTTCACCTTGCCTCCTCTTTCTCTCTCTTTTTTTTTCCCAATGGCAAGCAAAGACTTTTTTATGTGCACAGACCTTAAATTGGCTGTGTGGATGTTTGTTTGTTTTTAAAATGGGGTATACTGAACCTTGATCCTTATGTTTTAAACATGTTCTTAAATTAGTTTAAATTGTTTTTAAAATTAATGCTAATAGCATTATCTATTTACCTAACGGGATTTTAAAAAACATTTGTATTGCTGTAAAATACAACATTGTTTTCATTGCATTCTGTTTTCAACTTACACTGAAAACCTCTTTGGGAGAAGAGGTTTGTAATATAAGTTGAAAACAGAATGCAGTGAAAATGATGTTGTATTGGAAGAAAATAGACAGATAGACAGTTAGGCAGGCAGATAGATGACAGACAGACAGACGGACGAACAGACAGGACAAGACAGAAAAGACAGATTTGACAGACTGACGGACTGACTGACTGATAAATTGATTCCAGCCTCCTGAAGAGCAATCTGTCCCATACCTAGCAGCTATTAAGTGAGGTGGGAGAGAAAGAGAGGGAGGGAGGGAGGGAGGTCGTCCTCTTCCACCTAGCGTGCAGCTTCGGGAGGGCGGTGAGGGAGGAAGGGGACACCCGCCTAGCCAGCCAGATCAGCCAAATCAACCCTGGCGATCAATGGGGTGACAGATGTCGCAGCCAGATCACCCTCACATCCGAAGGAAGGAAGGAAGGAAGGAAGGAAGGAAGGAAGGAAGGAAGGAAGGAAGGAAGGAAGGAAGGAAGGAAGGACAGGAGGCAGGCAGGCAGGCAGGCAGACAAGAGATGGTCTTTCCCATTTTTGGCTCTGGACTTGATCTACCATTGTCATATGGCCCATGACAGCCTACCCTGATGGAATGTGGTCCTTGTCAGAAAAAAAATATACTGCCTGCTCTTGCTTAGAATTTATCATTGCATCTGTGGACAGGGAGTGGGATCCACTGAGAACAATCCATTTAGAGATTATTGGGCACATCTGGACTCACTTCTAAATAGACTTCCATGAAGCTGTGCTGCGAAAGTCTGCTTTCAAGACCTCCCATGAACTCTTGTCATATCAGCATCATGTGTTTCTAGGAGGACCAATTTCACAAACATCCACAACACAAGCTTCCTCAACCCTAAACCTGCTTCAATCCCTGCTACTACCTTCCCTGTTGTGTGTCAATATGTGTGTGTATGTTTTTTCACCCACCCACAATATATGACCTTTTTTGCTTTTCCTTCACTCTACGGATTGTCTGCTTGCTGGTCCTCAATTTTGTTACCTGCAAAAAGGCAACAGCACTGGGTTCAGCCTGAAGCAGGCGCCCATACAGTAACACCCACTGGTTCACCAGCCACAAGATCTTCTGCCTTTTGCTCAGGATGTAAGCAGCCTTTTCCTGCTCGGTGCCCTCCGAAGATTCTGAATGGAAGGTGAATGTTAGGTCAAGGAGACAGCAAGACACAAGCATATGCATGGAGGGCCCCATGGGTCCCAGCTCCAGGTCTGATGGACCCCTGGGCAAAGTCCTATCTGGTGGAAGACCTCTTCTCTGTTAGTGGGCCCTGGCAGGCCTCTCTAGCATTAACAGCAGACAGTAGCAGCACCCCAAGCAGGAGTGGGTGGGTGGGAGAGGACAAGTGACATTCACTACAATGCATGACAGAACGTCCCAGTCTCCCTCTATTGCAGGGAACTAGTGTTGTCCTGGTAAAGTGAGGCAGGAGTCCTTAGGGCAGTGCACTTTCAGCATGGCCTTATTTCTCCTCTCCTCTCCTCTCCTCTCCTCTCCTCTCCTCTCCAAAGGGGCATTCTGCAAAATTTAAATGGCCATTAACACCATCCATCAGATGCTCTTTGTAGCATCAGGCCAGATGTTTGATAATCTTAAGTCTACATTTAATGATAATGTGCATGCATGAACAACTTAACACACAAAAACCTTAGAAAGGGGACCAGGGGAGGTGTCAGCAGAGGATCACGTAAGTTGCTGAAGGATGCCAGCCCAGCCATGGACTCCACAGAGTGAATAGTCAGATTGGGAAACAGAGACCTCCAACCAAATGACACTTTAAAAGACAATACCTTTTCCTTCACAATCTAGACTGGCAATGGTCACCTAGATGACCTTTTTGCGAGCAACCCTTAGACTGTGGAAGGACCTGCTGGAAGAGATTCAATAGCTAAACAAGCTGTTTGAATTTTAAAAAGTACTAGAGATCTATTTCTTCTTGCAGGCCTACGCAGCCAATTTTAAACTATGAATTTTAAATTTATGTATTTTAAATATTTTATGTGTTTTTAGTTGTATTTTATGTTTTACCCTGCCTTGATAGGGAGTTAAGTAATAATACCATTGCAGCAGCAGCAGCAGCAGCAGCATCATCATCATCATCATCATCATCATCATCATCATCATCATTTTAACATTGTGGAAATTTAGAGATTAGCATTTGGATATAGTCATTATTGTTTCTGAGGAAAGCTATCAGAATCAGAAGAGTTCTTTAGAGATAAAAATGATAGACATGTGAGGGGAAATGAAGAGTTTTCTTATTAATCTATCAATACCAGACTTTGTTACCAGTTTTGGACTCAAAAATAGTATTAAAACTGGCTTGATACGGCATATGTCAGAATGTGCAAATGTTATATATCCTAACAGGTATCACCCTAGAGAGAAAAAAAAAGACGTTCCTCCCATTTGTTGTATGAGAGTAAGGAAAAAAGTCTCCTTTCAAAATGAAACCAAACATTGTGATAAGTGTATGTATTGAAATGTGCATCCAGACTGCTATGAAAAAAGCCAGTTTTATTTTCTAAGCCAGGGACACTGGAGATACTTGCTAAAAGCTATAGACTAAAGATGAGCAACTAGTAGGCTCAGGGCCAAATCTGGCCTGCAAATAACACTATCTTATTTCCCCAAACTGTGCTATTTACCAATCCAGAGGAAGGATGGGTGTGTGAGTGTGTGTGAGGAAGGTGGAGTAGCTCTTATTAAAAATTTGCTAAACTGAATAAAACAAAACTGCTCTCCAGTAAAACTACTTTCTCTGAGAAGGGCTTTTCTTCTAATACCCAGGGGATATACAACCAGTAAAGGATATTGTTGGAGCAGAGTTCTGCACAGCTGTGATGTTGGCATGAACACATCATGGGTCAAGAGGAAATCTCCAAGGAAAGTGTCTGTGAAAAGAGCAGAGATGCCATTGTGAGGCATGAGGTTAGATGGTCTCTTACATGCTTTCCACATGACGTTGCTGTGCTGCTTTTGCAACAGAATGGCAGCAGTAGGCAGGCTGTGCTTCCGCACAACGTCGTTGCTGTCCTGCTGCCATCCCATCATGAGGTGTCACACTTGCATGGTATTTGCAAAAAGGAAAAAATCCATTTTGCATCTCCAATCATGGGGCGCTCCCATACTTACTGTCGTACAGAAGCCACGGAAGCGCGATTGCGATGCTTCCTGCCCCAGCACAGCAAGAGCAAGTGCCCAGTTGTGCTGTGGAAGAAAGGAAGGAAGAGGCAGGGCTGTTGCGCTCCCTTCCGCAGGGAGTGAGCAGGTGCAGAGGGGAGAGTTGCTGGTGCGCTCCCTTCTGGACCCGAAATTGCAACACAATGACATGGAAGAGCATTGCCATGCGGAAATGGCCTGTCTAGACTAACAGAGAGCACAAGCATAAGCGCAATGCATTTATACTCTTATGTCATGACCTAGAGCTCCACATCTGTGCCAATGTACAGATCCTATATGCACTAGAAATGATTGCCCTGTTCTTTTGAAAGGGAGAAATACAGCCCACCCATTACTGAGGGATGTGCAAATGGAGATGTATCCTTTGTTAAAAGGAAAGTAGTGTGGTCTCTGAAGGCATGGAAGGTCACTGGCGTTCCAAGGGATAAGTCACTGGAGCAGGATGCTAGCCTGCATCAAAACAGGCTCCTAAAAGCCTCGGTGCCCCAGTTTTCACCTCTAATTCAGGTCATGAACTGACCTGCAGTTCTCCCTTCAGTGTGGACTAACTCTTCTCTTCTAGAATCCTGCCACTTACCTACAGGATCAGAGAGCATGGAATCAGGACGCATAGCTTCCAGCAAATAATCAAGTATTTTTTCTGGGGTCCCAGCCATTACTGAGTACCTGAATGAGACAATTAGGCATGGTCTCAGACAACATGACTAGCAGATGGTAGGTAGAAACATGAGATGAACCTAAGCTGAACAAGTTCTCAATTCTTTGCTTATAACATTAGGTGGCTTGACAGCTCCCTTCAACTTTTTCTTGGGGGGGGCAGGCTGGGGGAGAATACAGGATTATTCTGCCCACAGTCACATAACAACAGTGGAGTTACAGTTTTACAGTTGTCATAGAAATCATTACTGAAGAGCTTATGCATCTATTCTATGCTTACATTTGCACTCGGTCATAGATTTGGTAGGCTTACATCCACATATAATGAGCTCCTTGTATATGCAAAGCAGCTACTCTGTTTAAATCGCAGTGATTTCCACAGTATATCTTGCTGTTGCACATTTTTTAAAAATTCAAGGAAATAAATCTGCAGTTTTTAACTTGAATTCTATTTCATATGACATTTCAGGGGAATTCTGTCTCTTCCAGAGAACACAATAAAACAGCTGGGATGAGCAGCTTTTCCATTTCTAATGGAACTTCGGGAAGGAAGGACAGGTCCTCAGACCCCTATTTTGTCCCATGGGGAAGACAAAAAAAACAAGGCAATGGAGCTTATAGAGTAGGGGGACCTACTCTGACCTCTAGGAAAGAGCATGAAAAATGGACTGATTGCTGTACCTACTGCTCCCTGGAGTTCCATGAAGATGACTGGAGTTACTGCCTTGTGCATTCTTCTCCAAAACTAGGACTACTTTCCCATGCTCCTTCAACCGCAGGGTGTTGGCTTCAACATCCTAGAGGAAAACAGAGGGTAGTGAGTTGTGTAGCATCACACACACATTGGCCAAGCCTTCTAAAGTTGTCCAACAGCTCCTGAACCAAGATGCTCAAAATGTGGTCACAGCAGGGCTCTTCTAGGAAAGAAATGAGAAGTACATTTTGCACTAGGCATAACATCAACAGTCGTATCCTATGCATTTCCCTTCCCTGGCTCCAGGCAATTCATGTCACAGGACTGACCTTGGAGAACACACACTTAAAATTAAGGAACAAAGATGCCTCTGAGCACATGCTAAGCCCAATAATTTTTGTTACACCATTGAAAGCTAGCTCACAGTCAAGTCACATCAACATCTGCTCTTCCTTTCAATAATGAGCTTTCTTCCATTCTAAGTAATCCCATTTAGAAAGGGAGAACCTAAGTCATATTACTATAGTTATTAATTGTTTGGAAATCAGAACACATTAGCGATCTACTAGAATCACCCAGAGCTCCATCAGCAGAACCCAATCTAATTTCTTCCAACTCTGATGTCAAAAGACCACGCAGAAATGGACAACTGAGTAAATGAAATAGAGGAAGTAAGATCCAAATAGAAACGAGAACAATGCCTATGGGAAGCTTGAGCCTTCGGTCCAAATCTGGCCCTCATGGGGCCCCAATCTTAACTTCTGAGTTACCGAGGATGACTTGTACCCATTTCCTCACAACACCATCATGTGGTGGACTTCCACATTTTGTACAGAATTTTTCCACTTCTAAAAGGTTAGAATATTTTTCCTGAAACTTAGTTCCTTGCAGCAAAAGAGTTTTAAGCTCAAATATACAGGCACTTTTAGTCCCGTCCTTTTACCTTTGGTCCCAACCACTGGAATCTGGCTTCCTAGAATGTCACTGAAATTTAATCTGGGCCTCAGACTGAAAGAGGACCTCTATCCCTCTCTTAAAGGAAGCCTTCTGTGAAGGAGACAGAAAAGAAATAGGATTTGAGGAAAACTTGCAAGCAATGAGCTGAATGAACAGAGTTGGAGGAAAGAAGAGGATCCAAGCACACCACAGCAGAAGTCCTGGAGAAGAATGGGAACTTCAATTTGTACCTATCTCCCCATCCTTTAGTGCCCTCAAATCCCTGGCATTTTCCTTTCTCAGATAGAGTACAAAGGAAAAGTTTCCTTCATCACATTGAAGTCTACTTGAATCCTGCAACTTGCCCCCAAACAGCAATGCAACTCCTTCCTAGCCCACCTTCAGGATGCGGTTGAAATCCCGTTTGTCCACACGGAGGAAGTGGCAGTTGTCTTCCCGAAGAATGATGGTGGCTGCACGTGGAGCATCATTCACCAGTGCTAGCTGCCCAAAGTCATCACCCTCATGCAGCGTTGACACCAAGCCCTGAAAAGAGAGCAAGGATACCAGTCCAATATGGTTCAGTGGATGAAACTAGATATTCCACCAGCATACATGAGTTGCCACTCTAAGGGCATCTGAGCACCAAAACCACTCATCAGTTTTCCCTTTTTCCATTGCTCTCTCTCCTCATTGACCCACCTACCTCCAGGGGACCCAAAGTAAATATAATTTGTTGCTGGGGACCTCCAAGTCTTTACTCAAGATTTAAATATTAAAATTCAGATCTAAATATATACATTGAGATTTAAATATTCAAATATTTATTTACTTACTTACTAACTTACTTACCTACTTATTAAAGGCTTCTGGGGACTAAGATTCAAATCCCTGCTCACACACTGGGTGACGTTGGGCAAGTCACATTCTCAGCCTCAGAGAAAGGCAAAGGCAAATCCCCAACTGTAACTGTGATTTAAGCATAAACTTTGATAGCACTAGATATCCCTTTTGTTATCAAATAATTTGACCTTTCCATGGCACCCTAGCACATGCATTTGTGAAAGGATCTTCAGAAAACACAAACAAGGAGCAGCCGTTTTATGACAGGATCTCAGGCGGGCACTTAAAAGCCTTGATTGCTTTTCTGAGGATCTACTTCCTTCATCTCACAAGGTGAAGATTTGCGCCCATAAATAACAAGACCATAATAAAGTGCCCATCGACTGACACTTGGGCCACCTGATTGATCTACCATGGATGCTGATCCACTTCTAAGCCTCTTGGTGCATTTCAAAGCTAACTTTGTTCTTAGAGTTTTTATAACAAGAATCTCAGGCACAATTTCTGTTATAAAAACCCCTAATTCTGATAGTTGAGAGAGCCGCATTTTGAGTTTTACCTGCTTTGCTGACATTCTGTATAGAGAGCTCCCAAGGAATCTACTAAGTTTCATTTCCTTCTACAGTCCAGGACTACTGATCAGGTGTCGTATAATTCATTCCTAAAATTCATTTCCCTCTCCTACTTATTATTTAGTTAGTGGTGTGTTTGTTTGTCTTATATGTTGCTTTTCAATAAAACATTAACTGGTTTATTTTGTAAATTGCATGGCTCATTGACCTGACTCTGTAAACATAGGGCTAAAGACCCCCGCTATAGTTACCCTACCTCTTGGCTAACCAGCAAGTGAGCTCTAGTTAATTTCCCATCTGTGTTAATATTTGGATATTTGGGTGTCCTTTCCAGCACCCCTAAATACAGGGTAACACTACGAACAAATCTTTCCAAAAAAAACCCTGTGATAGATTCACCTTAGGGTTGCGATACGTCAGAAGTGACTTGAAGGCACACAACAAAGTACTGCTGACAGGGGGAGGTTCTTTATAGCCATTGTGTTTCTCCACTTTGAAAACTGAATTATGGCAACCCTAAGGTGAGCCTATCTTGGGGGGTTTCTTGGTGTTGGGGATTAGAATTTCCCAGAGTGTTAGCCCTTGGGGAACTCTATGAAAGCTAAGGCTGTGAGGAATTAGCCTTCTTTTAACAGAGTTGCAGAGAAAGCACGTTCTAATTTCTGTGTGTCTTCTCTGAACTGAAGGCTGATTTGAAATCACAAGTAAGACAGGCAGCTTCAGGTTCCAAATTTTTAAAAATTACTAACAAACTTTATAATTACATATCCATTAGAGAAACTAGATCCTAACTAACTAATAAAAAGATTTAGGAAGATGGTATCTTTATTTTAAACTCACCAACTTCTTGGTGAATAGGTTAGCATAATAGAGAGAAGTTACTAGAAGCCAGATTGCTGTAGGGAGAGTCGTTGTCTTCTAAGTATGACCAGTAACTGACACCAGAATATATCCTGGGTCACATGGTCTGGATACCATAGCAACAGAGCAACAGTTAACCTTATACTAGCTAAGCTCCATTTGCCCTAGAATAAGGATGGAGTGGGGGGAGAGAATGCTAAAATTTTCCAACACTTGGCAAGATTTGTTGCTGTTGGTGCCTAGCAACAGGGCTTTGTGGACCCCTTGTGAGAGCTCTGTGGACCCCCAGGGATCCACAGATCCTAGGTTGAGAACCACCACTTTAGGTCATTTTCTAACAAATAAATGTTACTGGAAAGGAGGCTGAATCTCTGCTCTACTTTACCTTTCCCTTTTTCTTCCTCTCTCTCTCTCTGTGCATATGCGCGCACACATTTATGTGAATGCTCATGCTGACCAGGGCCACCTCTGCAATTTGGCAAATGAGACTTTTGCCTCCTGGTTGCATGGTCTTTATAGGACAATGTGACTTTTTTGGAGAGTATCCATAGAGGTAATTTAAAAACAAAGACGGCAGGGATGACAGGGATGCTTGGGTCATCTGGTTTGGTTGTCTTATAAGAAGGAGAAAGAAAAATGTGCTGAGTGAAGAGCTTGTTAACATAGTGAAACATTAGACCAGTACGTATACTGGATTGCTTACAAAGGTAATCTGATCTAAGGGACAGACTCAAAGCAAGAAACCATCTAAAAAACAGCCAGTCTGATCTTGGTATACAAATTTTAGATATCCTCTCATTCCAAGCTTGCTGTTTCCATGTGAAGTCCACAAAGATGTACACACACCTTATCATGCGTGACAACATTGACCGATCCCTTCCAGATGATGTACCAGGAGGTGGCCTTGTCCCCTTGGCTGAACACTGTGAAAAACAAAATCCTGCATATCAGCACCATAAATGGTACAGATTGGACATGTGCCAAAACCAGTCTCATGGTCTAGACAGGCAACTTGGCAGAGATAAGGACTCAGAGGGAGGAAAAAAACACCTGAGACTAGTGAAGAGCATGGACAAGAGAGTGAAGCAGGAACAGTTTCTCAGGGGAAACATGTATTGATTATTGGGCACAGTTCCCACCAGAGACTAGAGAAAAGGAATGAAAGGAGCCAAAATAAATTTTCTTTCCAGATTGTATGGGAAGGAGGCTTGCCCTTTTGAATGCTCATTCCATCTTAAAATGCATTGGCACAAGTCTTGGAGTTATGACAGTAGCATACAAAATTGACTGCCTTTCCAAGGAAACCAATTCACAGTACTTTCATCTGTTAGCCCTGCTATATCAAACAGCCACCAATGTGGTGTAGTGGTTAAAGCAAGGGTAAGGGTAGCAGGAGGCCAACCTTCCTTCCCATGCTTCCAAGGGCAGGCCAACTTTCAGCCAAATATCAGTTGAAGGTTCCAAGTGGAAGCCATTTCCAACTGTGGTGGAGACTGGAGTGGTTTACTACCTAATCTAGTGCTTGTGCAATCCTCCAGGAGTGGTAATTGCACCTAATTCCCAGATTATTTTTCATCACTATTTTTGGTCACACTTAGTCAGTACTTAGGAGACCACACGTGCTGTAGGCTATATTTCAGAGAAGGAATTGGCAAAACCACCTCTGAGTACTCCTAGCCTAAAAAAACCCTATCAAATTCATGAGGTTGCCATGTGGCCCATAGGTTGCATTTTCCCTGGCCTTTGCGTCACTTTGTTAGATTAGGGAACCAGCCTGCTTGTACCAGTTACTATCTCTCAGCCTAATCTAATCACCTGACAGAGGTTAAAAACAGTAAGGAAGACCATCCATCCATCCTTGACATCTCTGAATGAAAGGGGAGCTCTAAATGTAACATACACACAAAATGCACAGCATAGAAAGTAAATCTACAGTCCTTCTCCAGATGTGATATCAGGAAGTCAAAGAAGGTTTATCCTCTAGAGTGGTTAAACAATTGCCAGGCACTGACTACTCACACACAGTTCCTGCTTTTGCATGGGATTCAAACAGCAAGACAGCAGCCAGTTCTCTCTTCACCTGGAGCAGAGAGGAAGCAGACAGTGAGTGCACCTTGCAATCCTGTTGCCTTATACAGGTAGAGCAGGAAGGGAGCATGTGACATAAAGCAAACAGTACACTAAGAAATTATTCCACTGAGTATCTCCACTCAGTTTTATTATATATTTCTAGCATGCCTCAAACACTGTTCAGCCATAAGATATGCTAGGGGGAGATATTGGCCAATGCACTAAAGAAAAATGTGTCCCACTCATGGGGTTCCCTAGAATGCTCTTGAATGTCTGTGCCATTCTGGAAAAATAAAATGGCAGCCTGATGAGGCAACCTCTTGTCATGACAAGGGTGGGGAAACAGCGTGGACACCCCCATACTTTCAAATGAATGATACATGGGTTCAAATGGGTTAACAAATATGAACTCATCATTACCCCTTCATTGGTTATGGCTGGCAAAAGTTGGACTACATGGGACAGGGACTGTCTGCCTACTCACTGAACTGGAAAGATGTGCTACAGCCTTGATATGCAGCAGCTCCTCAAAGATCAGTGCAAGCTCCTCATCTGTGCGCTGCCCAGGGCTAGAAGAGAAAGTTCAAAATATGTGATGCACATACATGTACACATAGACACACACAGACACATCCTCGCTTCCTTTTAACATTTAGACTCACCTCTGCAGTCCTCAGCCCCAAAGCTGTCTGCAGTCTGATTCATTCTTATCCAAATTACTGGTTATAATAAATTGCATAAATCATTGGAAATGTTTTCTTGGTTCACCTAGCCAGGAGGAGGGATAAGGAACAGTGCAAAGTGCTGCTGTTTCATCCTTCCATCAACAAGGAAGCCCTTATTAACCCTATATTAATAATTTAATATTAAATTGATTCAAATTGTATTTTTACTAATAGTAGGTGCCACAGCCAGAAACTAGGAGGTTTAGGTCCTCAAACAATAGGGTTAGAAATCCATTTTTTAAAACAAAGAAAGGAAAGAGCTAAGAGGTAGAGGTTGCAGGATTCTTGCCGTAGTACACAGATACACAGAGCTGCTGCCTAGATCACAGAACGTTCTTCCTGGGAAAATCCATAATGCTCCTTTTCCACTTCTGCTTAGTCAGATAATTAAATCTTCCTTCTCTTTTATTCAGCAGATTTTTAAACTTCTGATGGTGACAGTGCACTAAAGAAGGTGCTGCTACTTGGGTTTTGTTATCTTATTTCCATTTTGATATTTATTTTTTACAAAGAGATATAGATTGTTTTCTTTAAGTTGGAAAATTCTTTGAAGAAAACAGATGGAAAAGAAAGGTTTAAAGAGATTGGGATGAATAAATCAGTTCAATGAACAAACAAACATATACATACGCCATTACATTATGCTACACATAGCAGCTTCCAGGAATGTACAGCTAGATCCAGCCCTGTCTATCACATGGGTAAGAGAACATAGGGTCTTCCAGATGCTGTTGGACTGCAGTTCCCATTACCCCTGGGCACTACAGTCAAGGGGGAGGGACCATGGAAGCTGCAATCCAATAACATCTGGAATGCTGCAGATCCCCCATGCCTGGTTGATCTATAGCAATGACTTAAAATTTTCTCATTCCCCCCCCCCACCGCCTGCCACATTGACTAGTCCCCTATACTCACGGTTTTCTCAGGATTGTGGTAAGCAGTGCCGTAGGGCCCAACTGGGTGAGCAGTGCCAGTGCCTCCAACAGCTCCTCGCTGTCCCGGTCTTCAGCATTTGGCTCCAAGGCCACAAAGCGGAAGAACTGGGCATCCCGGTCTTGGAAATAGCTCTCCTGTCGGACTGCATTGGAAAGATCGGAGTCAACACAGGATGAGAATAAGACAGCAAAGAGGAATAGGTCAAAACGTTTCTTCCCACCTGCCTGGGGATTGTGGAAATCCCATTCCCAGCATTCCTCAGGTATCTTACGCTTCTTCCTATCTCATAGAAGGGGTGCTTCTTATAGTCAGCTAGCCATGGCCATTCTGCTTCCTGACTTTTTAATTTCAAGATGGTTGACTGTTCCAGGGAAGTCAGTCATCTTGAGAACAAAAGATCCAAAAATGGGCTTGGAATAGCTACCCAGTCTGCGGAGGTATTAAAGTCAGTTCTATAGAAGGAGGGAATGATAATTCTTAGCAATAGTGGAAGACACTCAGACAGTAGAGGTGGTATCCAGGGCCATGGTTTCTTCTCAAGAGGCCCACATTGGTCCTGTATTTGTATAGATGGCCCAAAAGGCAAGTGACTACAGATACAAAATAACCTGTCAGATTCCAGTATATGGAAATGAAAAGGCTGAAGATAGAATAGGCTAGGCTAGCTCAAAAAGCTCATCTCCTTGTTTGTAAAAATGTAAATAACCATGACTGGCCTGTTCAGACAGCCCCAAGCAAGCAAGCTCTGTTCAGATACATCAGACAAAAGCATGTACTGGACTGATGACCACTGTCTGTCTCTTGCTCAGCCTCAGCCGGAAGAAACTGCCTATTGCATCATAATCTGTCCTTTGTGCCTTCACAGCTGAGCACCTACCAAGCCGGAAGACAAGTCTCCCACAAAGCAAGCTGCAAAGTGCCTTGTTCATTTATAGATCTTGTTTCACTTTAGACTCTCCCTTCCTCCATTGGACACAGGGTGGTACTACATGGAAATGCCCAAGGTGGCCTCATATCCAAGTACCCAGTAAACTTTGCTCAGCTTCAGCGAGGATGTTAAACTGTTCATATGGTTTTTCTGGTTTGCTTTTACACCAATAGAAACTACACTCAAGTATACCTAAAGCCAGGTAACGCAAGATTATACTTTTGTGTTGTTACACGGTTTCACATCTTTTCCAACATTTGGTGAGCCTAAAGTGGACTTATCATATGGTTTTCTTGGCAAGATTTGTTCAGAGATGTTTTGCCATTGCCTTCCTCAGAGGCTGAGAGAGTATGATTTGCCCAAAGTCACCCAGAGGGTTTCCATGGCCAAGCAGGGATTCAAACCCTGGTCTCCAGGGTTGCAGTCCAACATTCAAATGACTATGTCACACTGGCTCTTATATTATACTTTGCGACAGAAGAAATACAAACCATATAATTAGAAACAATATTTCTAACTAAAGCTTTTTTGACACTTGACTGGCTGATGATAAGAGACTTTTAACAGCTCCCTGTTAGGAAGGAAGGGAGAATATAAACCAAATATATAAATGAACGAACGAACGAATGAATCGACATTCACAACAGCACCCAAAAGTTTTATAAGAGTGAGTATCTATTCTATAAGGTATCCGGCAAATGGTAACTTGTGCTATCAAACTGCTGTGACATTTTAACATGTGACATCTGAGATGAACACCACTCAGAAGCGATTACAGTGCGTCCTCGGTATCCACTGAGGTTTGGTTCCCTTCTGGATACCAAAATTCATGGATGCTCAAGTTCCATTATGTTCAATGGTGTAGCAAAACAGTATCCCTTATTTAAAATGGCAAAAAATAAAGTCTGCTTTTTGTTTTTGTTTTTTTAATATTTTCAAGCCACAGTTGGCTGAATCCATGGATGCAGAATCTATGGATATGGAGGGCTGACTGTAGTATTACTATTCTAAGTCTATACCTATCAAGGGAGTGACAGACTATGGGTGTGGATTCCTAAGACCCTGACGAATAAGCTTAACCCTCCATCACATTCTCTCTACCATGTTTCTGATTATCTCACCATGAGACAGAACTCCTTCATCCATCAGCACCTGGCAGAGTCCGAGAGCCTGGCTACGGGTCTGCACAGAAAGCCCTGCACTCAACAGAGCATCCACCAGCTCTTTCCCAGAACAGCATTGCCTGGAAGGGAGACATAAACCAGCAGAAAGTTCACACACAGCCCTTGAGATCAGAGAGCTAGAAGAGTAAGTTCTCACGTTCAGATGGGATTTTGAACTTGAGAGTTCTCACATGCTTTAGAGTTAAGCTTCAGCTTTTGGTAAGCTGAAGAACAACACTACACACAAATTCATTGATCTATGGATTTTGCTGCCACATGACATAGGGGTGGCCACATTTTGGATGTCTTTAAAAGAGGATGGGACACATGCATGGAAAAACTGTCTATGAATATCTGCTAGTCATGACAGCTGAATGCAAGGGAAGTATTCACATGCTTTGCTGTGCTTATCAAGAAAGAGTGTCTTGACACACAGAGATGCCTCCAAACTCCACTGAAAAATTCAACTGCATTATATAAATTTTTCAGGAAAAAAAATCATGATTATTATTTTTTTTACAAAATATTAACTTTTCTCAGAAAAAAGTGTTGCTATTTGTTTTCACTGTGTCATCACCATGAACAACTGGACAACATAAACTCAGAAAACCCTCTATGCATACTTGTGAACAACTGTACAAGAGTATAAACCGGCAATGTGTGTATAATTTGTGCAATATTGAATGTTATCTGACAATAACTAGACTGTGTATAGATCAACAGTTTGTGTAAACATGCACACAGACAGTACCTGTGTTGAATTTAACATGTGAACATTCCTATAGTTGTGACAGTTATGCCTCCTCAAATTGTGTAGTCACACTTTCAGTCTTTATGTTTCAGTTGTGGGGACAAGATTTCTGTTTCAACTTCTATAAAATCCTTCAGTTTCAATTTCTTCTCATTCCCACCCCTACATTCGGAAACTATGAGGAAAACACACTGTTGTGAAAGTCATTTTTCCCTTATAAAGTGTAGTTCCACTCTCAATCTTCTTGTTCCACTTGTACTGGTAAGTTTCCCCCCCCCAGTTTTTATAAGTCAGACTCAAGTATCACATTTCTCTGTTTTTAAAAGTAAAACATACTCAGAAAGCATAGCTGTGTAGTATCTCTGAAGGAGAAGAAAGAGAAATAGGACAAGAATTTGACCAGCAATTTACACAGGTTATTTTGAAATTCCAACATAGATGTTAAAATGAATTTTAAGAAATTCCCTCACTGAATACTCCAGAAGTGCATGTGGTAGATTTGTGACAAGGCCAAGAAATTTTGGAAGCCAATTCACATGTTAAATGAAAGGTATTCTAAAATAAAATTTTCAGAAACAACCAGAACTTTACCTATAAGGGCTGACAGATGTGACACTGGAAAAGCATTTGACAGAATTTTGCGATGCATCACAACAGTGGCCAGAACAATATATGTGAAGAAGAGGAAAAGCAATGAGACTCTGACTACAGAAAAATGGATGTTAAAGCTGATGGGCTTGGTAGAGTTAGATAAATCAATTATTCTTTTAAAGGAAAAATCTCTCTGGTCATTTGTGAAAGATTAAGAATTGTTAATTAGTTTTTGGAAAGATAAAGAGAGTTAACATACCATTATTGGTTTTGAATATTAATAGAGGGTGGATTTGGCACTGGAGGTAGAGGCAACTATGCGACTAACAGAAGTTGAGTTAATGTTATAGTATATAGCCTATGGAGAAGATACTAAAGATGACAAGCAACAACAGAAATTGTTCAATATATGTTATTAGCAGTGAGACTAGTCTATGCAAAGTATTGGAAGAAAACAGAAATCCCATCAATGACCGAATGATTTAATAGACTGATGGCAATAGTGGAATTGGATAAACTTAACAGCTAGACTAAAAGATTCCACAGAAGATGATTTTGTAAGAGATTGGCAATTACTGATCAATTATTTAAGAGAAAATGAGAGTGATGATTTTGGGTTTCTGAACTTGCAGTTTTTATTTTCTTTTTAAAAAATGATTATATGTCTACTTACTGTGATATCATGTGAACAGAATAAAGAAAATTATAAATGGCTTTTAATTTGTTGTCATACAAATATATCTATTCTTTTATTCATATATATATATATATATGTATATATTAAATACACACACACACATATTAAATTCATATTAAAATTTTACTGTTTCGTAGTTCAACAATTCTAACCTCCTTAAAATCTCCTTATTTATGCAAAGTATGTGTGTGTATATGTATGTGTGTGTGTGTGTGTGTGTGTGTATATACACACACACACTATGCATAAATAAAGAGATATTAAGGAGGTTAGAATTAACAGTTCTAACCTCCTTAAAATCTCCTTATTTATGCATAGTATGTGTGTGTATATGTATGTGTGTGTATATATATATATATATATACACACACACATACACACACACTATGCATAAATAAGGAGATATTAAGGAGGTTAGAATTGTTGAACTACGAAACAGTACAATTTTAATATGAATGCCATAAATATTTTATTATGTTTATTTTGATAACAAAGAGAAAAGGTAGATATAGGCATATATATATATATATATATATATATATATATATTCATCTATTAGGTTCATTACTTTTTATTATAGAATCAAATTTAAGCAACAAATATTAAATTTGGTGATAATTTTTGGTCTATCATATTAGTGTTTTTGTAGAGTTACTACAGGTTGTTGGTAACAGGGGTGGGAATCACCTTTTTAATTATGTATAGTTATTTGTTTATTAGTTTAGATAGATGCTTATAATTTGGCTATTTTGTGGCTATTATTTAGTATTATATTGTACAGTTGATTTTGGTTTGTCTTTTTTTCCTACATTTTCTTTCTTTGTTTAGGCTATGTTTGGTGTTTAATGTTTTTATAAAACAAATAAAGTTATAAATAAATAATATAGTATATAGCCTATGCAGGGAGGTCTGGAAACCAAGTATGTAGAAAGTATGTAATTGTTTAGCATGCTATTTGTGTTATGAACATTCTTTTTTCTTTCTTCTCTGTTTTTTCTTTCCCTTTCATCTTTTCTTTTTCTTTGTTCTTCCTTCCCACTTTTCTCCCTTTGTGATTATTGCTATAGATATTTTATTATGTTTTGTCGTTGCTGTAATTAAGTTATGCAAAGAGATGTTATTTTGAAATTCTGGTTTTTTTGTTCAACCCTAACCAGGAAAGAAGAAATTGATTTCACATACAGTTATTCCCATGGCCTGAAATGTACACAGCTCAAATGAAGTGCAACAGTCAGGGCTGCCCCAAGATACTTTGCAAAGCATGGCAAAGGACAAAATGGCATCATCCTCTATTCCTTGCCTAGAGGCCTGACAACAGTGACAGGGGTCTTCCAGGCGGGTATAAAGAAGACCAGGTCTTCCAACATAACTCCTTAGATTTTACTGGTAGTTGTTACCTCCACATCCATTCATTCTGTTTTTTTGCAAGGCTGTTTGTACTGATTTCTTGGATCTGCCGTAGGGATCTTTAAGGCATGTGCATGTGTGTGTGTGTTCAAATCTGGAGGATAGTTTGTTGAGCTGGTTCTATGGCTTGGGGTTTTTTTTTTTCCTCTCTGAATTTTTAAATTTGGTTTAAAGAGTGATAGACTTACAGTGGAAAAGGACCATTTCACTGATGAATGATAATATTTTAACTGTAAAAAAGGTTAAACAAAATAAAGGAGAATCAAACAGAACATATTATTACTAGATGTCTTGGAATGAAAAAGAAACCCGCCCAAGGGTGGGAATAAAATGTTGCAGCTGGGGCTGGGAATCACCAGAAAATAGTCCAGGACAAGAAAAACAATATTCAGATATTTTTTAAAATCTTGGGAACTACAACAATAATGACCTTCTGATGCATTTGACCCATCTGGAGGAGCCCACAATTTGAATCTTACTTAAATACTGGTAATGGGACAGAAGGCCAACCTCCTCCACAGCCCTGGAGGAAGTAGGCTATTTTTAAACAATGCAAGACAGGCTGTGTTGAACCCTATCCTCAAAACACTGGGGAACAGGTGATACCATTGCCCCCTCCACACTACCCAGCATACGGCCCCTCAGGCAGCTACCTCACTCTTCCCAATGGTATGGCCGGCCATCTGTAGCAGCGAGAATGCTAACGCAAAAAGTGCAAAATGTTTTGATAAAGAAATTGAGTTTCCTCCTTGACTTGTATTTAGTGACAGTTCAAGTGGTTCAGAGATCTCGTACTCAGGGATATTTCACTGAATCAACAGTCCTTATCTGTTGAAAGAAGAACCCCTTTGTGTACCTCTGCAAACACTAGCTCTCTGTCTCAGGTCACTGCCAGTGCACAGAGCACAATTCTGTAGAATTTAGAATTATTCCACCCACTCTTGACCTGAAAGTACATGCTATTGTTCACGTGATCACCTACTTAAAGATGAAAGAAAGACAGAGAGGAGCCATGAGGCCTTAATTACATGGAAACAGTTCTCCCTGCTATCCAACTAAGTATTTCAAAGAAATCTGAGATCAACTTCAAGATAACAGATCATGTCTGTCAACAGGCAAGCCTATTGGCACATTGTGAAATCATGACTTAGTTTACGGAGGTTTCCCAGACTGAAAGCATCACAAGGAGGAGAGGACAGAAATTTATTTACCTTTGGCCTACAAGGTTCCCTCTTACCAGATGCAAAAAGACGCATCTCTCTTCCCTTCAGTGTGCTGACTGTGTGTGTGTGTGTGTGTGTGTGTGTGTGTGTGTGTGTGTGTTTTATTTAGGAAGGTACACAACGGCTGAATAATAATTGGTGCTCCCCAATGTTTTTTGCCATACAACTCCTCTTTGCTTCCATCAGCACAGCAACTCTTATCCCAAAAGGTGGGTGACTCTGGGGTCCACATGTAACGCCAATGCCTCTGTAGAAAGGGAATTATAGCTCAAAGGAGGCCTGCAAGAAGTGGGTAACCACAGGACCTTTTCACCTTTATAGACCGGTGCTAATGCAGAGACACCAGTTGGAGGTCAAAATAATATTGTATTGGGGGAAAATCACAAACACACGCAAGCAGCCTCACAACCATACAAGACAAACTGAAGGAAAGGTGGGAAGAAATGGATAGTGAGGAGTTAGGATGAAGTGGACAATATTTACCAATTCTGAAGAGAAGTCCAGGCTAAGTGGCTCAAACAATGGAGCTTGAGGGTAGCCCAGAGCACAAGAATTGGGAAGCAAATGGATGGAATGACACATCTATGTGTGTCCAAGGTGGTACAAATCATTGGGCTTGGAGCCAGGATTTAAATACCCTTTTTCTGCCCTAAAAGGAAAGGTGTTAAAGCTCTCTGACAGAACAAAGGGGTCCAGAGCTGGTTAATGGTCTTAGCATTAGGCAACAAAGCATTGATGGGAATCATGATAGCGTCTTAATGTCTGAGCAGGTGAAGAAACACAGGGGAATTTTGGTGGGAAGAGGGTACAGGCTGATGACTATCAGTTCCTCTGTTGAGACTGTTTTGTTCTCCATTGTGCTTAAAGGTTGGATAGTTGAGGGGATTATTGCAAGCTAATCAGCACTGGGGCTTTTTGACTAATTCCTTGAATTTATGACCTTGCCATGCTTTGAGGTCCCTTCTGACCTACTTTTGCATGTGTTCAATCAGTCCTCTTTGCCAGCATGGCTTTTCAGCCATAAATGTAGATCAATATGTATGCCAATTAAATAATATTGATGCTGTATTACTGATTGGGGTGTACAGCATGGTAATACCACAGTGAAGAGTTATAGGAGTTGCATTCCAAAAATATCTAGAAGACCATAGTTACCTAAACTTAGGATACATGCACATGTGAGCCGTAGGCTCAGCTACAAGCCCAAAAAAGCCCAGTGGAATAAGCAAAGTGTGTTTGATTTTTCACTCTGTAGCTAACTGGAAACAGCTTTTTCTATACAGAAAATTGTATTTCTATGCAGAAATATAATTTTATGTGCATAAAATACTGTTTCTTGGGCAAAACAACCATATGAGAATTTTGCACTGAACAAGTCTTGAACTGCGAAAATGCTCATCAGTGCAGGCATCTTCTGGTCAGGGTTTTCCACATGTGAAAAACATATTTTTAAACCATTCTTTCAAATATTTTCAAATATGTTTTCCATCGCTATTGGAGATGCCTGTAGCATCAGTTGCCAGGAGTGCTTTTTAACAGCTCAAGCTTGTTCATCAACCATGTTTCTTTTACAAGAAGCTGGCCCAGCTCAAGTGATATGTGCCATGGTTACATCCAAGTTAGATTTACCTGAATGTTCTTTATCTAGGGCCTAACCGTGAAGATGTCTTGCAAACTGCAACTGGTATAAGAATGTGGAAGTTAGATTGCTTGTGGGAGGTAGCTTGCATCATGTTATACTTATATTGCATACATTTCATTGGTTATCTTTTCATATTTAGGCCACTTTCAAGATGCTTGTTGTGCTGTTTAAAGCCCTAAATGGTTTGGGATCATGTCATCTGAAAGACTGCCTGCACCAAGGAGAGGCCAACTCTTTTCAGTCCATGAGTAAATTCAATTATATAGAAGTTGACAGAGGTTACCCTCCAGTGGCCCAGTATACTTTGGTACTTTAAAATACTTTATGAGGAATGTGCGTTTATTTCTGTGGGTGTGTTAATTCCAGTTACATTTTCATATATTTTGTAAATTTGGAATACAGAATACACTCCTACCTTGTGTGGCAGGAGAGCATTCTGAAAGGTGAGTTAAAAACTAATTTTAAATAAATCAATAAATAAAATATGTATGCATGATATTTGTGAAAAAAAAGAGCAAAACTTAACATAAAGCCAGGTGGCACTTTATCAACTTTTACAAAGAGTCGATAAAAGATTTCTCACCCTTTTCCAGTAAAAGCATTAAGAGTTTGTGATTATCTAACACAGAGGATTCATTCACACTATGGTGACAACACTATGGCCTTTTCTGCAGGAGCCTCCCATCCCAGCATGGAGATTCGAGAGGAGCAGGACCACAAAGATGCTTCTACATGATATTGATGCAGTCCCATCCTTCTCCCAACACCAGGTGGTGCAATCATGGATTAAATCTTTGACAGATTTTCCCCATCAGTGACCCATAATCGCGCACCATCCCCCACTTACCTGGCCTGAAGAACCTGTGGAAGTGCAATGGAGGGGCTTCCTGCCCCAGTTCAGGCTGGGAAAGTGCCTGGCTATGCTGCAGTGCAGAAGGAAGAGGGGTATATCCATCGTGCTCCCTTTCTCAGGGAGCCAGCCAGTGCAGAGCAGAGTACTCCCATAATGCTCTGTTGGGATCACCACCGGAGGACAACGATATAAGGTAGAGTATGTAAAGGGCCTATGGTGGTAACTGCCATGGAAATATCCTATGGAAATATCCCATGGAAACATGAGATTTGTAGTTTGGCTCCACGTATCCCTTCCCAAATTGCAAATCTCAAAGTTTCACAGGATGGAGCCATGGCAGTTAAAGTGGGATCACAGTGCTATAACTGTGTAGTGTGAAAGGGCCTTTGGTCTGTGGGCCACATGTGGCCTCCTCCCCATCTGATGCTCAAGTACAAAAAAAAAAAAAAGACACAATTTGCCTTTGAAAGAAGGCATGTGGGGAACACAGGTCTTGCTGTCAAGCATGGAAATGGACTCAGGGGGAGATGAGAGGACCCACAATTTACCTTTAATGCATAGTGTACATGCCTGTTTACAAAATGATTAGCAATTCTAAGAGGTTCCCAGAGGGGACTTTTTTTTTTTAGCGGCTTGTTTTTTCCCACCACAGATCCACTCAAATTTGGAACCATGGCAGGAGCAGTAGTACGAAGTGAGATGCTGGTGGGTTGAGAGGGGGCAGCAATGAAGTCCCAACAGACATTTCCTATCCCTGCTGTGAGCAAAAGAAAAGCCTCCAATCGCTTGAACAGCATTATTTCTAGGCCTGGGAGAATTCTCTCAGAAAAACACCACCAGTCTTACAGGAAGCCTTTTCATTTCCTTCAGAACTCCTCACAACTATTCGGTCTGTGGAGGTACCCATAAAATATACTTCGAAGTTAATTGCAACAGGCAAAGTCAATGGCAACTAGTGGCTTTGTTTACTACAGCCGCATACAACAAGAACAGCATGCCCTCAGATCTCACAGGTCACCTGCCACCTGTGACTCCTTGCTACAGATTGCCAGCATCATACACACCTGTAAAGCCGGAGATGGTGCTTGTGATCACGAATTAAATCTGGATATGTGGTTACTAGATGAGCACCAAGGAGTCTCCCTGCTCTCTGAATTTTGTTCGAAGAAGCCTGTGAAATAAGAATTCATCAGCTATTGCTCTGGTTCTAATTGTTCAATGTATGTTACACCCGAAACCAACTTTCGATGGGAAGAGAGGAAAGGGGCTGCTGTGTCTTGTTTAATAAATCATCCTTTGGACAATAATAAAACCTGAAGGAAGCATTTGCTCATGTTTATAAACACTTGACCTCAAAAGTCAGATATCTTTGCATCAGGCCCATTCAGGACTGGAGAACTTGAGGATGTTGATTAATTACGTCTCTCTCTAGCTCAAACCATTGACCAGGCTGGTTGAAGCTGGTAGTCTTTAGGAGCTCAGTGACACCTAGTGGGTCATATTTTCCCTAACTCTGTATTAATTCATGTGGTTTGACAAATGGTAATAAGAAAACAAGAAGAGACTAAGGCCATTTCCACTCTACATTGTTATAGTGCTATTATTCCACTTTCAACATCCTGGGGAATCTTGGGGTTTGCAGTTGGGGAGGGACATTTAGAATTCTCGGCCAGAGAGCTCTTTGGCCTCCCTAAACTACAGATCCCAGAACTCCACAGGATGTAGAAAATAGAATAATAATGCTATAACAGTGTAGAGTGGAAATGGCTTAAAGTCATTGTGGTCTGGCTTTACACTTCCTACTATGGGCAGTTTGATGCCTCTGGGAAGCCCACAAGCAAGATATGAGGGCAATAGCCTCCACCTGGTTCTGTGCCCTAGCAAACATTCCTGAGAGGCACGTGCATCACAATATTGGAGATGATACACAGTCACAGGTTGAGAAGCATGTTGGCATTAACATGCTTGTCTACACAAAGGCCCTTTTCGCACGTTACCCATTTGCACGGCTGGGGAGGGGCGTCTCGCGCGAAAAGCCTCAGCAGGAACGCTGTCGCTTCTCTGCTGCTTGAGTTCTGCAGCGCTTCCTGGTTGTGTGAGTGTCGCGTGAGCACCCCGCCCCTTCCTACCACAGGGCAACCTGGGAATTGTAGGCTAGCGCTGCAGCAGGAAGCGCAACCGGCCCAGCTCCCGATGCACCACACAGCAGATAAGTACGCGCGGGCCCCGGGAGCATTGCGCAACTGCGCACCAGTTTTGGCTTAAAGCCGAAAATAAAAAGGTGCATGTCCGCTCTGCGTCCGGTTCTTGAGCGTCATGTAAATGGGAGTGCGTCGTACGGACTGCCACTCCCATTTACGCAACGCTCAAGGGGCCGTCTCGCAAAAGAAACTGCATGCAAAAGGGCCAAAGATCCAACTTCATTTGAGGGAGAGAACAGCAGTCAGGCTCAGCACCATCGTGCCTTGAACCCAGTAGCTGAGGAAAGACCTTCCATCCATATCAACTGCCATGGCTCTGACCTTGGAGGGAGAAAAAAGCAGCCAGCCACAGCAGCATCATGCCTCAATTCAAAAAGGCTGAGGAAAGGCCCTCCCTCCGTGTCAACTGCCATGGCTCTGGCCTCTGAGGGAGAAAAAAAAAGGAGCCAGCATTTGCTGAACTTAATCCTCTCCCCCACTGCCATCCTCTTTTCTTTGTGTTTTGCATCTTTTAAGACTGCAAGCCTGGTGGCAGGGAATTGTCAAATTAAGAATTTGTAAGCCATTCTGGCACCTTTTTTTTGGCTAGGGGTGATTAATTAATTAATTTTAAAAATAAGTATTTTGAAATGGATGACTCATATAAAACCGATTTTCAAAAGGCAGGGCAATCAAGACTCCAGATGATTTTTTTAAAAATTGATTTTGATCCATGGTGCCAGGATGATTGCATGTCCTTCAAAGGTAACACCATTTGTAATATAAGAACTAGGCTTCCTAAGTAACTGTGAAATTCCTGTGGTCTAGGGAAAAGGAGACACTTAACATTTCTGTAATACGATTAGCTTTTTTTGTTTGTTTGTTAAGAATAAATACCTAGCTGTTCTATGGCACTTCTAAATGTTCGGAGTACTTCTTTTTGTAAACATTGCAACAACGCTTCAATATCAGCAACCGCAGTGACCGACCGCAGCAACTGCACTGTTACAGTGCTATTATTCCACTTTCAATATCCTATGGAATCCTGGGGTTTGCAGTTTACGGAGGGGCATTTAGAACTTTCAGCCAGAGAGCTCTTCGGCCTCAGAAAACTACAAGCCTCCCTCCAGAATTCCACAGAATATTGGAAGTGGAGTAATAGCACTATAACAGTGCAGTGCAGAAATGGCCTAATAGGAACAAGATCCAAGGGGCTTCAGGTTGTGATTTAGCCACACGGTATCCATTTAACACAGTTAAACAATGCATACTGTGCAGTTCAACTCTCTGTTAACAGCAGAGACAAACAGGGTGATGGTGGCACTTATTTGCAGCATGACCACTGACACCCATTGAGCTCTATACGTTACGGAATCTAAGAAATATGAAATGTCCTGGTTTCTTTGGCACTTTGTATTCTGCCTTTGCTAACCATGGAGAGTACCAAGGAAGCATCCTAATTCATCACTCTGCCACTCTAAATCCTGCTCAGCCACCCAGCCATCACATCTGCTCACCATTTTAAGTACAAATGAAAGAACTTAACCTGCCAGTACTCACATGTTCCAATTATACTTGGCATGGTGCACACACCTACAAACTTGCCTTCACCATCATAAGGGCTAGAAATTTGCCATTTTTTAAAAAATGAAAGCATAAATTCTGGAGATGCTGGATTCTGTGTCCAGGGTAACATTCTGTGCTAGCACAGACCTATAACTTATTCAAACAAAATTCATGATACTATAAATCATTTACATGTTCAAAGGTCCAGCATTTTTTTAAGGTTTTTTTTTTAACTTACTTCTTTGGTCTAAAGGAAGAACACTGTGATATTTATTACCTGTTTTAGACCGTGGCCAGGCACCAGGGCTGATTCACAGTCTGGAAGAGGGGTCTGGAAATAAAAAGAACAGGGACATTTCCTTAGTCAGTTTACAAAGTGAGGAAGGAACTGTCTCTTGTATGAGTTAGTCCAGTATAACACAGAAGCAGCAGCATTTTTCATCCAAAGGAAGCGACTCCCGGAAAGAAGACCTGCTCTAATCCAGACACCTACAAAGAGCACAGGCTGATTGTAAATGGCGTTTTGTGAGAGAACACGCCAAATGTTGCTGAGAATATAATGTTATTATGATGTTCCTGAGAAAATCTACTTCCTACCTATACTGAGGGCTACAGCTAAGGGTCTTTCCACATTACACTGTTATAGTGCTATTATTCCACTTTCAACATCCTGTGGAATTCTGGGGTTTGTAGTTAACTGAGGCCAAAGAGCTCTCTGACTGAGAATTCCAAAGGCCCCTCCCTAAACTGCAAACCCCAGGATTCCATAAAGATGTTGAAAGTGGAATAATAGAACTAAGTGCGGAAAGGCCCCTCTGTCAGCGCTGGAGGTTTGAATTAAATGGATGCTTATGTAGTGGAGGAAAACATGGGCTATTTCCACACTACACTAGTGGTATTATTCCACTTTCAACATCCTGTGGAATTCTGGGGTTTGTACTTTACTGAGCCAAAGAACTCTCTGGATGAGAATTCTAAAGGCCCCTCCATAAACTGCAAACCCCAGGATTTCACAGGATGTTGAAAGTGGAGTAATAACACTAACAGTGTAGTGTGGAAAGGCCCTAAGTTCAGATGGGACAGAGAAGGTTCTCGAGGTGCCACATGACATCACAATGCATGCCAGTCAAGATGCTCCAGTTCTTCAGTCCTGTAAGCCTCATCTCTGTTACACCACTGGGTGTCATATCCCTTTGATTAACATACTTTTACCGACTGGCCTTAAATACCAAACCACCCCTATGGAGACAATAGGAAGGCAATGGATTTTATGTGACATCAGAGACAGAAGAGTAAGGAGTGGTTTTAGCATGTGGATTTTTCCATCCCAGGACCCTTGTGGGCCAGTCCTCGCTTAAGCAGAAGAAATGAACTCATTTTTGCTACAAAACACTTAACAGCAAGTGTATAAGCACTGCCAACCTCATTCCAGTTCAGTAGCTTGTAAGCATTTACTTGGCTAAAATGTTCTGGAATTTTTGAGTGCCATCATGAGAGGTCCCATGGAAATATTTCAGCCTTTGAAACCTCTGTCTGCCAAGTTTTCTTACAATGGATTCTTGAGAAACAGGTTAGCCCACAGCATAAAAACACCAAACCAACTTGCCTTTCTTCAGTCTGAAGACAAATGGATCACCAACCAGTATTCAAAATGAAGAACAACACCAGTTAAGGCAAGGAAAAGATGAAGTGCCAGCTTATACCTATTCAGCTCACAGATACGGACACACAGACAGCAGAAGCTTACACCTGGGGCCTTTCTACACTACACTGTTATATTATTCCATTTTCAACATCCTGTGGAACCCTGGGGTTTGTAGTTTAGGGAGGGGCATTTAGAATTCTCAGTCAGAGCTCTTTGGCTCAGTAAACTACAAAGCCCAGAATTCCACAGGATGTTGAAAGTGGAATAACAACACTATAACAATGTAGTGTGGAAAGGCCCCTAGTCCCAGACAAAGCACATGGCATTTCCTTCTTGTGACTCAATAGGAAAGACTTTTCTTTTTTACAGGGACAGAGCAATTCTGCATTGAGATTTTCTTGTTGACGTCTCCCCACAAAGGGAGATCAAAAAGTCAAAGGATAGCGTCTACAACAATGGTGGAGAAGATATGGTGCTCCAGATGTTTTTGGGTTGCAATGTCCATCAGCCATTACCAACAAAGTCAATAATTAGGAATGACAGAACTTACAATGCACCTATTCTTCAACTGTCCCAATCTAGCAGGGACAGTCCTGATTAATCCTTTGCCATTCTACTTTTTCCATTGCTTTAAAAATGTCCCAGTTTCTCTTTCTTCCTCCCACTTTCCCCCTTTGTCCTCAGCTTACAATTGGCCCTCCATATCTAGCAACTCTGTATCTACGGACTGAATGAACCATGGGTTGAAAGTATTTTCTTTAAAAAAAATGATTTTGCAATTTTATGCAAGAGACATCATTTTACTACACCATTGTACATAATGGGACTCGAGCACCCAAAAATTTTGGTTTCCATGCGGGGGGGGGGGTCCTGGAACAAAAACCGTAGTGGATACTGAGGGTCCACTGTACTTCAATTGCTGCAAACCGAGTTCAAAGTGCAAGAGCAGTTTGCACTCTATTAATTCAGCAGGGGGAAAGGAGAGGAGATGGTAGAACCTTGTCCTTCCCTGTAGGCTTGAGCAAAAGCAAACTGCTGTAGCCTCTCCCAGCTTATGTATTCTTTCTCATTAATAACTTGCCATCCCAGACTACAGTCTGATGTTGCTCAGCCACATGTGTACCAGTTTTCATTTGTGAAATGTAAGAGGGTATGAATCCAACATCTGAACAGCCACAGACTATTCCTCAGCGGTGTAAGGCATGGTGCTATAAATCTCCAGTCATCTCATGCAAACTTAGAGCACCGAAGGGAGGAACTTTCATGAGGTGGGACCTCTGAGGAAAGGAAATTTCACCCAGCTGCGGTACTTTGAACAAAACAGCTGTATTTCATGACTCCCATCCAAAGCTAAGTACCAACAAGTATTTCATCTTGGGCCAACCTTGGAAAATTGTTTCAGAGAAGAAGGGATATAGTAAAAGGATGAAGGAGTTCACAACTGAGCAGTGGTGTACGATGATGCTCGGGATCCTAACAGTGAGTCCCAGAGGGGCATCACCCTCCCATTGCTCATTACAAACAACTTCAACAAGTCACTGCATTAATTGTTCTCAGAAGTAAATTTCTAAGCTCTGGTGTTAAGACTCCAGTCATAAACATCTAACACCAAACTCCAACACTTGTAAGTGTGCCAGGGCTCAAAACTAGAGATGTAATTCTTCACTAACTTTATTCTTGAAGAAAGAAACAAATAATTTGAGCAATCTTCTTCCCACCATGAAAATGTCTTTGAAAACTGCAATTTTTGTAGACTATTTGCTGTTCAGGACTTATTCTGCGCAAAATTTGCACTCCCCCCCATAGAAAACAGCAAGAGAATGTTGCTGCCTTTTCAGAAAGTGATGTAGTTGATGGCTTATTCTATGCAAAATTCACCTGGGATTTTAAACAGAAAATTGAATTTTTGGCATAGGTGATAATGCGTGCACACGCACACACGCATGCACGCACACACACAAAACCTGTGTGAGTTTTGTGCAGAGGAAGTCCCAAGCTGTAAAAATTTTCATTGTTCCCAGTTTCTTCTCATCAAGAGTTTCAAGTCAAATAAGAAATCTGTTTTTTAACCATTTTTGAATATTTCTGAACGTTCTTTCCATCCTTACTGAAAACTCTGCACAGGTAAGAAGAAAGGACTGGCAGCCACACTGACACCTGTCACGGCAAGCGTATAACAAGCCAGGTGTGGATCCTGCCACAATGAGAGCACACCCAGCCCACAGTTCCTGCCGTTATATCCCCAGGGATAATGAAGAAACATTCCCTCTTATGCTTTAAGACACTCTTCTTTAGTTTGACCTCTCTTATTCTAGGCTCAAGTCCAGACAATGAAAATGGCATCCCTGAAAATGTCCCTGGCTCAACCTAAGGTCCACTCCCCCTCCCCGCTTTCTTTTTCCACAACAGAAATTAGAGGAAGTGATAAAACTACAGCTACTGTTCTCTTGGTTCTTGGAAATGTCCTCTTAGTCAGGACACTCTCCCCCCACCCCCAGTTCCCCGCCCTCTCAAGGTGCCTTGCCAGTTTGCCAGGGCTTCTCATTTCCATCAGCGATGGAGCACAAACAGGACTCCACCCTCTCTTCAGGGTGTTGACACATGGCAAATATCACAAGGTCTGCCAGCTGCCAGGAGCAAGGGAAAACTGCCCCAGGTCCACACTTGGCTCTGAGCAGAAGAAGTTCTCCCTCGGGCAGACCAAACGGCACACCAACAGAGTTTATTTGGCAGGCCCCAAATTCCTTACAGGCCTCATCATGTGGATCCAGAGATCAGAAGAAGTGTTTGTCAATATATGTCTAAGTGGGACATGCTGCCCCAGCCCTTCCCTGAAGCAGCATCCCTGCATGCCAAAGTCATGCAGAAGAAATAGGTTGGCCTCCTCTAGCACAGCTAATTAATTTATACTCTCCAACTGTCCTGATTTGGCTGGGACTACGTCGATTAATCTTCTGTCATCCTACTTTTTCACATCCTTTTAAAATGTCTCGATTTCTCTCTCCTCCTTCCTTTGTACTCTGCTTACTTTGGTTGCTGCAAAATGAGTTCAAAATGCAAAAGTAGTTTGCACTCATTTAATGTCACAAGGGCAGGGAAGAATCTTGCACTTTCCAGTAGGCTCAGGCAAAAGCAAAATGCTGCAGCCCCTCTTTGTTTGTGTGTCCTTCCTAATTTGTATCTTTTGCCATCTTGGCCACACTCTGATATTGCTTTGCTACATGTTTCCCAGTTTTCATCTGTGACATGTTGGTGGGTACTATTAATTTTGTTTTCTTATATCTGATCCATAATAAGGTACCCAGCAAAGCCTCAACCAGGGATGGCCCAAGATATTTTGCTGCCTGAGGTAAAGGATACAATAAGTCCCTTCTCGTCATTCCACTTACAAAAGTCAACCCAAGACATAGGTGAATCTTCCTAGCAATGGATAAGAATCCTTCATAACACCTCAGAACAGTAGGGTGGGTTGCATAGCACCTGTAAGCCTATCCTCCAACACCTCACTTCTGCCTACCTGCCCCCACAGCATTTGCCACTTCAGGCAGCCATCTTACTTTGCTTAATGGTGGGACTGGCCTCTGCCTCCAGAAACAGATGCAAAAAGCTGTGACTACAGAGTTCAAACAAATGACGCTACCTTCCCAAGCCCTATATTTCTGTATAGCAAATATACATACAACTAACAGGAGATCAGAAGATAGGAGCATGGGAAAGAAGATCCATTGCTCAATGAGAGAACTCTTTCTTTGCACGCAGAAAATCCCACGTTCTATCCGAGCATCTGCTGGGAAAGACTCTTTTCTGGAACCCTGGAGAGGACCTTTCCCCAGTCAGGCGTCCTTCAGATATGTTCAGTTATGACACCATTCCCAATACACATGCCCAATCCCCTAGCCATAGGTGGTGGGACCTGCAGCCCAAGGTATCTAGAGGACATCAAGTTGAGGAAGGCTGTGTAGACAATACTGAACTATGTAAAACAATGGCCTTCTTGGGAGATGGCAGGTTCCTATTTTCCTAAAAGCTTCATTCCATTGAATCCCACACAAAACATAAACTCAGTCCTCTCTTCTACTTAATCACCCGAAACACAGGAACAGCATCCAGAAAGTCCTACTGATATCTGAAGAAGATAGATGCTCATTGACACTTCCATTTCCTGTTGCCTCGTCCTGTTCCTTTCTTTAGGTGAGGCCATTTCTGCACTACACTGCTATAGTGCTATTATTCTACTTTCAACATCCTATGGAATCCTGGGGTTTGCAGTTTGCAGTTGAGTACAACTTTTGCACTTTGAACCCAGTTTGCAGCCATGGAAGTAAATTGAGGACAAAGGGAGAAAGTAGGGGAGAAGATAAAAATCAGCACATTTTAAAAGTAGCAGAAAAAGTGAGATGACAGAGGATTAATCAGGACTGTCCCTACAACAGCAGGACAGTGGGACAGTGTACGATGCTCCTCAATTGCTTGGAGGAGCAGTTGAGTGAGAAACGTACCTAAAGAAAGTACATAAAAGGCAAAGTGTAAATTGCCCTTTGCCTGTATTTTCCTCATTGTGGGACTGAGCCAGCATCGATGCCTTTTCATTAAATGTTCAATTGTATGGGGGGAAAATAAGCCATCTTATGGTATGAGGAGGGTGGGTAGAATGTCCTAAGAAGAATGGTCACGTATAGCCCAAAATTAAAAGTGGATAATACTTTGTGAACTGAAATTAGAACACCGGTCCCAGCCATTTGAAAAGACGGAAGAGTGAGGACTGCCTTAAGCTTCGTAGCCTTTTCAAAGAAGCCTGTCTAATCTGCAATCTCTGAAGCTCTTACATCACCTGGGCAGGTGTGCCAAGCCTTCGTGCCAGGGACCTTTTGCGTCGTCAAGATAATGCTGAAAAAGGCAAATGGATTATCCCAGAAGAACAGGTGAGTCAGCCTCACAACTGATGTGCAGCTGGACCAGCTCTTTCCTACAGCTTGTTACAAATGTTTGAATGTTGTTGCATGCCACCAGGCAAATTAACCCATTCAGGCCACACAAGCTGGTTGCAGGCATGTCAGTATCTAGGAATCAAGCTTGGTGGTTACAGAAAAATCAACTACCTTGAAAGATTCAGGCAATTCATGTTCTTCCTTGTCAGCATAACAGAAGTGGGACCTGCAAAAATATGTTGCGAGTTACTGTCTCAGCTGTTAGCTAGAGGGCTCTTCCCCAGGAAGCACGAATGGCACCTAACATCCAGGGTGCTGTAGGCTACTACAAGTCCCTGCATCCCCTGCCAGGGTGAGTACCTGGGCTAATGGGATTTGCAGTTCAATACCTCTGAAGTGAACAGGTTAGAGAAGGCTGCTACAAGCAGAAAGGAGGAAAGCATTATATTCTTCATCCTCCCCCATATTGTTTCCATTTTCTAGTTTTCCTGCATTTCCAACTTGCACTCAAAAGGCAGTATCTCCAAAGCATGCTGAATTCTCACTGTGTTTGTGTGTGTTTTGACGCTTTAACTTTTGTTTGAAGGGTTCTTTGAATACCACAAAGCTAAGGATTCAACATTCCCCATATCTTACAACATCTCACAGATCAAACTGTGTGGCCATGCAGCATCAGAGTGTGGTCAAGTTGGCAAAAGTTATCAGTGAGGAAGACAAGCAAAGAGAGGCTGCAGCAGTTTGCTTTTGCCTGGGCCTCCTGGGAAGGGCAGGATTGTGTCCCATTATCTCCTCTCTGTCTTGCGGAGTTATTGAGTACAATCTACTCATGCACTTTGATTTCAGCATCTAGCAACTAAGACCATTTCTGCACTAGGCTGTTATAGCGCTATGATTCCACTTTCAACATCCTATGGAATCCTATGGAATCCTGGGGTTTGCAGTTTAGGGAGGGGCCAGCTGGCCCCTCCCTAAACTGCAAACCCCAGGATTCCATAGGATGTTGAAAGCAGAGTCATAGCGCTATAACAGCCTAGTGCAGAAATGGCCTATGGTAAGCTGAGGACAAAGGGGGAAAGTGCAAGGAGAGAGAAACTGGGACATTTTAAAAGCAGCTAATCAAGTGGGATGGCTGAAGATTGTCACTGCCAAATCAGGACAGCTGGAGGGTAAGCCTCCTCCCCACCACAACATGCCAGTACCTCAACCTACTCCAATATATTTGGCTGCCTGAGGTGCAAGATACAGTGGCACCCCCAGATTCCAGATTCAGAAGGGATGACATTCCAGATTCAGAAGAGATGACAATTTCAATACTAGCAATAAAATAATTTTTTTTCCAGCACATCTAAGGGCTGCCAGTTTGGGGCACTGGAACAGGTTGTATGGCATGCAAAATTCTACTTTCCCATACAAAGAACTAGTAAGAATGCTCAGGCTCCATTTTGGCTCCTCCTCTGCACCTGCACCTGTTATAGCGCTATGATTCCACTTTCAACATCCTATGGAATCCTGGGGTTTCAAGTATGGAATCCTGGGGTTTCCATTTTTTCAAGTATGGAATCCTGGGGTTTCCATTTTGGCTCCTCCTCTGCACCTGCAGCTGTTGCCTCATTGCCTAACAGTGGGACCAATCCAATAAATACCTCCCTCCTTCTTGTTTCTCAATGGTTTCACTTCTCTCATCATCACCACCCAAGTACAGTACCCAGAGGGAGAGATATATTTGTTTCCAACTCTTTTTCCCACACTGCCACATTGTAAGTATGTTAGGAATCCACACGGTTTTGGTAAACTGGCACTAGCTGAATAATCTTTACCCACAATCCACCCCATTCAGCTTGTTTCCTGGTACCGTAAATTCTGTTGCTACAGAAACCACATTCAACTTGAGAATGGCAGCACATCTAAGCCTCCAAGATTTAGCACAGGAAGCTCCAATAGCTGCGTACTAGATAAACTGCATTTTATGGTGCATGCAGTTTTACCATAAATCTCTCCAAGCACTCATTAAGTGGAAGGATGATTCAGAAATATTATGAATAACTAAATGCATGATTGGCTGACTAGACACTGAACCTGCCCAATCCCACAAGAGTTGACTGGATAACAAGGTTCCCAACTAATCTAAGAATCTATTGAAAAAAACTACTATTTTATCAAACAGAACCTGAGCTCACAAGAGAGAGAGAGAGAACAACCCAAACCATCCACCTATTTAAAATGAGTATTTTTGATACAGCTGAAATAAACAGAAAAGGGGGGAAAACTCTAGTCAAACTCTCCTGTATCAAATTCACTTGGGAAAACTCAAATTTCAACAGGAAGCCCCTATCTTTTGATGCCCCATTTTTGATGACTCATTCTTTTGATACTTCCAATTTAAGGACAAGTTCTATTAATTTGATGGGGGGTTTCACTCTTTCATCAGTTCTTCTTGCCTACGGAGGCTCACTTGGGACTACTTGCATACACAGTTGCTTGCAAAGAGGGGGGGAAAGGGGCCAAGCCAGCTGAGAGACTATATAAGCAGTACATATGTGTGGGCTGTCTCAACTTGAGCTTCTGTAAGTCCTTCATTCTTCATGCTCCCCACAACACAGTACATGAGTTCCACTTTTCAACCAATTCTGTTTTCTGACAGTGCTCTTAACCTGTCAGGTAAGCCTATATTCTCCTTTATTTGCATTTTCCCAAATCCCCACTTAGGGATGCTGCTAAATTTAAGAAGTGGTAATTGAAGCACATCTTCTGTGAATTTGGCCATGTGATACTTTATTACCTTGACTTACAATTTTGTCAGCAAGAATGAGTTCTTAAAAGACAACTTTCAAATGTTAATTGTAAAATTGAACTAGAAATGTTAATAACTGCAACTTAATTTCTGCATCCCAAATGTACAGAAACTCATTTCAGGTTTATTTTAGCAGGTCTTAGAAGGGGCTGTCCATATCCTCATCCCAGATAGGAGTGCAGCTTACCAGTCATACTGCCTCTGCATGCTTTTTATACATGGAAGAGATGAGGATTATGCAGGAATCTAAAGATTTGTCTATACTTGCCTTCCTCAACCATGTATCCTTCGTATCTGTTGGACTATACCTCTCACCAATCTGGCCAGCTTGACAAATTGGCATGGATGATGAGATCTATGGTCTAAAATACTTGGAATGGGGCAGTTTGGGAAGGGCATCTAAAGCTATTCTCAACCTCCACATGTTTTGAATTTTAAATTTCAAAAGTTCTACTCAGTACGGCCAGTGGTCAGAGATCTTTAGACTTACAATATCCAAAAAATCTGAAGGGCCAAATGATGAGCATTACCTGTCCAAGGGAGGAAAAATACTGATGGCCTGCCGTAAAATAACACTCAAGCCAAACAAAACCAACACAGTACCACCCTCCTTGCCTGGCTGGTAATTGTACCTTTCAAGATGTATTTGTGTTCATTCATATATAGTTACATTTTATTTATATTTCTCTCACATCTTATCTCCAAGAAACTCAATATAGTATGCATCAGAGGTAAGCAAAGCGTGAAGCTGCAGAAGCTGATGGATGGCAACTCCCATCAGCTCTAGCTATCATGGTCAATGATGGAGATGTATCATGTTGTTGTTGTTATGTGCCTTCAATCTGTTTATAATTTATGGCATCCGTACAGTTAAACTATCATGGAGTTTTTGGGGACTGAGTATATGAAATACCCAAAGTCACCCAGTTGATTTCCGTGGCTGAGTGGGAAATCAAACCCTTGTCTCCAGGGTTGTAGTCAAACTTTCAAACCACTACACCATGCTGGTTTATTTATGGATAAAATGTGTGGTGTATCATCTACACCACCACATTTTATCCACCAAGCAGCAGCCCTGTGAAGCATTTTGAGAAAGAATGAGTTGAATCCAGGTCTCATTGGTCTTGTCTAACTCTAAAAGCACACTGTTAAAGACGCATTTGACTTGGGAAATGCCTTCATTGCCCATTCACCGAAAGTGAAACTACATTTTCTTTCCATACTGAGAAGAAAAATCAGCATCTGTTCCCATAGTCTCTTTGTACTGTGTATGTGTAAAGGGGGTATCTGAAGAACAATATGTTGAAACCTGAAAATAACTACAGTTTCCCCAGAATAACAGAAACACAGCTTAAACAAAGTCACTTTTAAAACTACAAGTTCCAGAATTCCCAGTCAGCACAGTCATTGCCCATGCTGATGGGGGATTCCAGGAGTTGTAGTTTAGAAAAGTTCTCAAGTTCTAAAAGAAGGTATCTTATTTTCCATGGCTGCTTCCATTTCACCACCAAAAGATTTGGAGGTTCGGGTGGGAATAATAGTTGGACTCTGAAGCATAACTTTAGTACCAAACAAACATTGAATAGGTGCAAACCCACACTCTTTCCTTCCCCTGATAGGTTCACTTATAGTAATTCAAGCAGTACAGTACTAATCTGTAGCCACATTAGGTTGGCTATGACTCAAAGAGAAAAAAAAGTATTTGTTTTCCTTTCTTAGAAAGAATAGGGATGTAGGAGGCCCTGGGGGCCACATAAACAGCCCTGAGGCCACCTGTGGCCTGTGGGTAATATTTCCCACCCCAGCCTAAGATGTAACTTTTCAGTTCACAATGCTGGTTCATGAAAATGAGTTCTGCTTTACAGACTGCTGTATTGAACAGCTATGGTTTGCAGACCTGGAGACTGCCGCACAGAAATGAGATTGTTGATTTAAACAGCTCTTGGTTTGCAGCCCAGGACACTGTTGTATGGATGCAAGCTCTGCTCTGCAGCCTCAGAAGTTGCTGCATGGAACAAACACATGAGAAGTTGTTGCATGGACCTGAATACTGGTTTGCTGCCCAGGATCTTGTTGCATAGCTCTGAACTCTAGTTTGCAGCCTGGGAAGCTGTTGCATAGCATCAAATTAATGGGAAATCCCTGCATGGACTTGAGCACTGGTTTGCAGACCAGGATACCATTGCACTGAATTGAGCTTTGGTTTGCAGCCTGAGAAGCAACTGCAGTAGCCCTCTACATTTGTGGGTTTGACCTTCGCAAATTTGATTATTCCTGAGGCACATGCTTGCCTCCCCTGCCCCAATTTCCTCCTCCCATCCCTTGCATTCCTCACCCCAGGCTTGCCAGGCTTGTGTTTAAAATGGATGTGGGTTTTTTTTTCCTTTCGTGGGAGCAAAGCCCTCTCCCACTGCTGAAGGCATGGCCTCTCTGCCATGTGACTGCACATTCTGCTGTGTATTGGCTGCTGATTGGTCCGGTGCTCCTTTCTCAACATGGCCTCCAGAAGTAATAAGAACTCCACACTTTTCTGCCTGAGGGGAAAGTACCAGTAAGCCCTTTGCTGTGTCTTTTTTCTCCCCTACCCCACAGGGAATGGTGGGGCCAAAGGCGAAGGAATGGGAGGGGGGAAGCTCCAGAATGGAATGGGAAGGGAATTACAGGAGGAAGTTCATCGCATTTTTTCCACTTTCACAAGGGTTCTGTGCCCCGAATCTTCATGAATGTGGAGCAGCCACTGTAGATAGAATGATGCCCTGGTTTACAAATACAGGCAGCAGTTGTATGGAAATGCTTATTCTGCTTTTGCTGTGCCCTTAGCTCTGCCCAGTGCTTGCACAGGACACTTCTCAAACTGCAATTTAGCCCACAGCCTTTCTTAAAAAAAGTTCCTCATTGATGAACTAGATGGACCAGCAGCCTGCTAACATCCAAGGCAACTTTGAACGTTCCCTTTGCTTTCCTAATTTCTCACCCCCTCCTTTCATGTATATTTCCTCCATTCTCTAACCTTTCGCCGAAACTAAAACAAATGTTCACTTCTCTCAATCTGATCTTCAGCACTACAGGACATGGGACATCCTTCACCCTCAGAACACCTTGGGAATGTTTTGCAGCATCAGAGTGGAGCAGGCACCTCAAATCATTTGCAAAGCACTTTTAAAGAGTCAAAGAGTGTCACAGATAAAGTGTGAGAAAACAAAAGCATGCCCAAAAAAGCCTGCTGTAAAACGATATGTGTCACAAGGGTAGTCCCCTGCCTGGCCATGGCAGTATAATGGATGAGACTATGCAGGATAAAATGTACAACTTACTTCAGGTCAACACTGGGTGTAGATGATACTACAGCTGAAATGACACCGGAATTTTAAGGGGCTTTAATCATCACAGTGGAATCTCTTCCTGCTTCTCAGCATGTGTATTACCACCATTCATATCTCAAGTTATTCCTGCTTTCCAGTGTTGTCATATCTCTAACAGCTAAAAGATGCTCCCCCAGTTGTCTACCAAGAAAGCAGTTCATATGGCTTTGCTTGCTCTGCAAGTAAACTAGGATACAATGCCATGATCTTCAGGGTAATTGGCCTCTCCCAAGGAGGTAATCTTTCCCTTAACACTTCCTGCATTGGTTTCCTGCCATTTCCTTCACCATCACCTGCCTCTGATGTCACTTATCAGTTAGGTACAATTTATAACCTGTATTTCCTCTAATGAGTTTGAGGCAGTGTACTTGACTCCACTTCTCCTAGCTTTATTTTCACCGCAACCCTGTGAAGCAGGTCAGACTGAAAGAGCGCAACTGTTCCAAAGTCAACTGGTAGGTTTCATGATTCAGAACCTAGATTCCAAAATATTCTAAACATTATGCCACACTGACTCAGCTGGGGAAATACCTAGACAGTCTCATGTTTATCTCCTGGTTCCTCCTATCTGTGTTATTTTGTTAAAGGTAAATAGCCAGAATGGTCTAGTGGTCTGAGCACTGGACTAGGACCTTTTTGGCCAGGTTCTCTTTTTTTTAAGGAATTTGTATTAATTTTCAAAATACATAAAAGCATATATAAACACAAATATATATATCATTATTATAATCCTTCTCTCCCCCCACTACTTCTATAAATCAAAAATTATCCAGTTGAATCCTTTTCCCTTATACATAATCTTTGTCAAATACCCCAACATATTTGATCCACAAATATTTACATATTTAACGAAAGCATTACCCTTGTCCATTCTCTTTCAAAATTCTAAGCCATTCTATTCTTAAGGGAATATGCTAGTTTTTCCGTCTCTACCATGTCTAACATTTTTAATTTCCATTCATCTAATTGAATATCTGTTTTATCTCTCCAGTGTTGTGTCAACCATGCTGCTGTAACCAAATACAATAATATCTTCTGCTGTTTTCTAATCTCTCAGTTCTGACCTAATATATTCAATAAGTAAAATTCTGGTACCATTTCAAAAATAACTTTACAATTTTTTTCAAATTTCGTCATGAATTCCCTTCCTATTGACCAGGTTCAATTCCCTGCTCGGCCATGGAAACTCACTGGGTGATCTTGGACGTGTCACACATTCTCAGTCATAGAAAAACCCCATGATAGGGTCACCTTGAGATGACCATAAGTTGGAAACAACTTGAAGGCACACACAACAATACAACAAACACTAGACAATGCTGATTACTCTGATAACTGACTGATAGCGGTTAAAAAGCAGGGCCACTGTACCATGAAGCAAAATGAAGTAGCTGCCTTGGGCTGCAGATGATTGCTATGGTGCTGCATGTACCACGTGACCTGCTTTGTGTATCCCCTAAGAGGAGCATGTCTTGTTTTACATCAAGATTCAGGGGAACGGGGAGGGAGAGGGCCATTTTGTCCTTTGTAATGTTCTATCTGAATGCATGTATGAGACTTCCTGAGTATTAAACTCTTTGGGGGAGGGCTTTTGCTGTATACCACCAGGCTCATCCTGGTGAGAACATGGGAGGGAACCTTCTCAGCGCCTACAGAACTCCCTCCCAAAGGTGGCTCATTTCGTCCCTCCTCTGCCATGTTTTCATTGGCAGGTAAAGACCTCCTTATTTAAACAGTACCTCAGCCTTTATCCACTTGGGGTAGAAGGATATGCAATGGGTGCGCTGTTACTTAACATGGTGTGCCCTCTACTGTTATGACCTCTGCATGCATGAATGCGAGATCACGCAAAACCTCATGCCCTATTATCATCAATGGACACATCAGGTGCATGCCTGTGCCAGTGGAGGTGCATGAACACTGCGTTCCATTGATGATAATGGAATGGAACATTTGCACATTTGTTTTGTTTTATGTGAGAGATCCTGGAACAGAACCCCCATATATATGGGGTGTGTGTGTGCGTGTGTGCAATATATATAATATGTTTAATCTGTTTGTAACTGTTTTAAATTAATGTTTCCTCTAGGCTGTTTATTGTTGGTGGTGTTTTTTCTTTTCTTTTCTTAACTTTGATGTTACATATTGTTTTAGCCATTTTGTTTCAAATTACATGTAAGCCACTTTGGGTTTCATATTGGGAGAAAAGATATAAGTAGAATGAATATATAAATAAACTTCTGAGACCACTCTTAAAAGAAAAAGAGGCAGTGACCTTAAGCTTCAACAAGTACCCACTTGCATATGCCTTGTTCACACTGACTCCCCACCTCTTTGGTTTCCCAATATTTGCAATTAATTAAACAGATCCTGTTCCTGTGATGTAGGGTGTTTTTTCCCCCTGAAGTTCCTTTATTAACCACCTAAGCAGCCACAGCTCTGCTGTTCTTTGTCACCACCTCACCCTTGGTGTGAACTCCAGACAGCCACTATCTTAGCTCCACCATTTAAGGCAACTTCCTAAAATGGGTGGTCAGGCCCCCTCCTCATTTTCCTGCCTCTGGCTGTAGGGACCACAGAGCCTGCCTGTCGCCAGAAATCCGGCCAGTGTGGGCAGCCAGCCAAAGCAGGAGCCTGCTGGGTTGTTTTTTTCTTCTTCTTCCCGGCTATGTTTGGCTACTCTGGTTCCCAAGGGGGCCATCGCCCTTCCGCAGACCAAAGAGAACAGCCCGGGCTATCCCTGGGGAGCCTCCGTCCTCTGGAATTTCTTCTACAGAGGATTCAGCTCGTAATGACGATCAGGCAGACCTGCAGGCAGGAGAAAACAGGGCCTCTTCACTCGGGCTGGAACAAACTCCGCCAACACATTGGATATTTGTTCTGCCTCGTCAAATGTACCTTTTTGGACTAAAGCTTCCAGTATTCTTCAAGTAAGGATGTCCACTGAGGATTCTGGGATTTGCAGTCCTCAAAGCTTACTTCTCGTACCATCCAATTGTCCTGACAGGGACAGTATCAACTAATAGTCTCTTGTCCCACTTTTCCAACTACAGTCAGCCATCTAATTTCATGGGGGTCAGGGGCACAAGACCCCCGCAAAAGTGGAAAAAAATAAATAAAAATACAAATTGTGAACAATATTTTTATTTTAACCTGAGAATACTTCTCTAGGCATTGCTAGGTCCTCCAGCATGACTCTATGGTCAATTTCTGGGAGACGTGGAACATAGAGTCACGCTGGAGGACTTAGCAATGCCTAGTGAAGAGTTCTCTCTAGCAAACACTAGGTCCTCCATCGTAACTTTATGGTCCACTTTTGGACCATTTTTTTTCTTGTGGCAGTGGCAAATACAGATAAGAATTTTTTTGAAATAAATAAATAAAATAGCCCACGAAAAATCAAATCCATGAATGCTGAACCCACAAAAGTCAAGAGCTGACTGTATTTTTTAGAACATCACAGTTTCTTTCTCTTCCTCCCAGTTTCTACCTTGTCCTTGACTTATTTCAGTAGAGCCACCTGGGAAGGCCCAGATTCTGCCCCCACCCCCGCTGAATTAATCAAGTCAAACTACTTTAGTTTGCATAGAGTTCAAACTGCAAAAGTAATTTGCACCTGATTAATGGAGGGTGGGATGAACAGCAAAGGAGGGGGAGAATCTTGCCCTTCCCAGGTGGTTCAGGCAAAAACAAACTGCTGCAGCTTCTTCTAGCTTGCCTGTTCTTCCGCATTAATCGTTTCTGCCATCTTGATCACACTCTGATGTTGCTTGGCCACACATATCCCATTTTCACTTGCAAAATGTGGGAGGGTATGACTGCTCCAAGCTCCGGATATGTGGAGTGCTTAATTTGGACCACATCTCATGCCTGTAGATTTTGTTATTACTATTATTCAAAGACTATGGGACAATTGACAACCTTGGAAACCATAACAAAGAACGGTGTGCCACTCTGAACCTTGTGGAGAGTGTTTCTTTTTTGCCCTTACCTTGTTTATCCCTCTCTTGGGATTATTGAAGGAAAGCTCTGATTTTCAGAAAACATAGGTCTGATGCAAACTTGTGGTGGGCTGATCACACACTCTGCACAGATGCAAACTACTGGTCATATGTTTATTTTTCCACTTGTTACACTGGTATTCCGCCCTTCCTCCAAGTTGGTCTAATGGCCAGTTTGAGCCTCTGGACAATGCTGGGAGGGAGGCGAGATTAAATGACAATGTTTCATCCAAGGCCATCCAGGACACTTCCCTCTCCTGACCCTTTTCAAGAAGGAGAGGCCATGCCAAAAAGAATTTGCCTGCAGCTCCTTTCTTCTTCTGAAGTAAGGAGCATTGGGGAGGGGGAGCTAAGATCTCCAGTACTAAAGTACACTGTTGCTGTTGTGTGCCTTATGGTGACCCTAAGGTGAAACTATCACAGGGTTTTCTGGGGCTGAGAGTATGACATACCCAAGCTCACCCAGTGGGTTTCCACAGCCAAGCAAGCAACTGAACCCTGGTCTCCAGGGCCATAATTTATGCTCAAACCCCTACACCATTCTAGATCTACTGAAGCCCATACTCTCAACATTTCACAGATGAAAACTGGGACATGTATGGCCAACCAACATCACAGTATGGTCAAAATGGCAGAACATTGTTAAGGAGAGAAAGCATGTAAATTAAGAGGGGCTGCAGAAGTTTTGTTCAATCTACATGAAAAGAAAAAAACCATATTCCTCTCCTCCTTCCATCCTTGGATTGCAAATTACTTTGACCTCAGTTTGCAGCAACTGAAGTAAGTTGTGGACACAGGGGAGGAAGAGAGAGAACTCAAGACATTCTAAAATCAGCTGAAAAAGTGGGACAACAAAGGATTCATCTGGGCTGTCCCTGTCAAATTGGGACAGTTTGAAGGTATGGAAGCACCCAGACTTTTGGATTTGTAGAAAGACATTATCTATCACTACCACCCACAGGTTTTCCTGTTCCTTCTAAGCTTAGCTTAATCATTACTGTCACTGAGGGTGACAGTAATATTGTGGTGAGCCACTTCTTTTGTAAAGGCCAGTTGTTTGGGGGGTGGTCTTGAATGGGCAATTCAGATCCATTAACATCACAAAAGGCCTCACTCCTCCCTCCTGGGGAAGAAGAAAAAAATTGCTGGAACTGTACTGTCAGTATGGATTGATGCAGCTGGTTCCATCTTAGAGGCACAGCTATGGGGACTGTCAGGATGATCTCCTACACTTCAAAATGTACTGCTTTACCACTGGACAAGAGTGCTCTATGAAGGGAAGAGCACAGAATTTGTGTCAACCAGCAGCAGTCAAGAAAGGTGGGTGGAAAGAGAGAGATTTCTACTTGTTCAGCCAGATACAAGTTGTTTGCAACTTTCAAGAAGGGGAGCCATCATTGCAAAGGGATAGGTGGTGAAAAAACAGTGGTGGTCTTAGGCAATTTTTAGACCCTAAAATGATGATATTAGGAAAGACGGGTTCAGATAGCAAATCAGCCCTGGTGTCTTTTTTAAAGATGCCACTTACAGCCTGGAGGACAAAGTAAGGGGATCTGGTACAGACTGGGAAGCCTGGAGGACAATGTAGGGGGATGTGGTATAGACTGGGAAGTCCTGGGTTCAACTCCTACTCAACTATAAAACTCACTGGGTGGGCCAGTCATAGACAAGCATTCCCTCTCTCCCCCCTCTTTTTTTTCCTCTTTCATGCCTGCATACACACATGCACGCACTTTCCAGATGTACAAAGGATAAACTGGGATAACCCTGAGCTCCTTTGGGGAAGGCAAAACACAAACTTTATAAACAAACAAAGAACATGTGCCTAGCAGCCTTAACTATTTCCTTGATACCAGAAACAGGATGAAGTAAAAATAATTTTAAAAAAGCTTCAAACAAACAGAGAGCAGAACCAGCACAAACACAACCCTGACAACAGCAAAGAAAAGGAAGCTCAACCACATCTAAAAGGGGGCCAGAGATGATGGAGGCTGTCACAGGACGTGCTTAAGTGGGTCATGTTTTGTCCTGTCTATACTCGGCAAGGTATGCATGTGCACAAATTCCAGTTTAGGAAAAATGGCTCCATGTCCTTTCCAGAGCCAAGAACACACTGATCCCTGGCCTTGTTTGTGTCAGTGGTGAGCTATACCAGGTTGACTCCCAGTGGCCTGTAAAACCAGCTTCAGGTATGATAAGGAACGTGCAGTTTGACCTGGCTAAGTGAATTGCCATGCCTACCTGAGCACCCTGCTGTTTTTCAGTCAACTACCTAGCCAGCAAAACTGCCTCTCCAAAAAACAAAACAACCACCCACGCTGATTGCCACTGGGGATCCACTAAAACCACAAAGCATCTTTACTCACCCATCGGATACCCTGGATCCGTGGAGCGCTGCCCACTTGCCCCTCCAGCTGGATCCGGTAGCTGCAGCTGCGGAAGAGATGCATCTTTCCCCAAATCACATCAAGGAGGCTGTCGTGGGAGATGGGATCTCCTGGGAGACCCCCAGAGAGCTGGGGCAAGTCACCAAGTGGAAGCTCGACATTCCACCATCCCTGCCCGCTCCAGACCACCTTCGGGAAGAAAAGGAAGTAGCTAGGAGAGAACAATGGCAACAACTCCCTTCTCTCTGATTCTTGCCTCCTGCCAGCACAATGGGAAGACCTTACTTGGGAGCTGCTGGAACTAGTGATCCACTCAACTCATTGGAACAGCCAAATTGTAATAATACAAGAATACATACAGGGCAATCAACAACAACAATAACATGCATACACATATGATATTATCTGTGTAATGCAGAAATGCATTACTTTTTTAGGACTTTGGAATGCTCAAAGCACTTTGCCCCAGCAGCCTTTATAACAACCTTTTAAGACAGGTCAAAACTGTTAACTCTAACAGAGAGGGAAGTGAAGCCAGAAGATCAACGGTTTGCCTAAGACCGTCTTCTGAAATTAGAATTTAGATCTGTAAATTTCTCAGTCCTGGGCTCGCTCTATTTACCACTACCGGGAATCCATCTTCCTCTGTACCCTACATCATGTCTGAGTGGACATGGAACTCGTGGGGCACCCACTAAACGGAACTGTCCACCATGGGAGTACCAGGTGTTGAAGGCTGAAGGCTCTATTGCAGAGGAAGGCGATGACAAACCGCCTCTGAGTAGCCCATGCCTAAAAAACCCCATGAAATTAATTTGAGTACCATAAGTTAATAGAAACAGTGGGACTACTTGTCAGAAGAGATCTAATCCATTCTTTCCAGGGTCCTCCAGGAATGTTCCCTAGTGGTGGAAAGGGAAGCAGACAGGGGGCCACAATGCTGGGCTGGATGAAGCCTTTGGTGAGCAGGCACCACAACAGGTTCTCTTCTGACAAGTAGTCCCACTGTTTCTATTAACTTATGGTACTCAAATTAATTTCATGGGGTTTTTTAGGCATGGAATACTCAGAGGCAGTTTGTCATCGCCTTCCTCTGCAATAGAGCCTTCAACACCTGGTACTCCCTGATGGTCTCCCTTCCCAAGTCCTAACCAGGTCTGACCCTGCTTAGCCTCCGAGATCAGCGGGGAGCTGATGCCCGCAGGGTATTCCGGCTGTTTCTATGTAGCCCTGCCTTCCATCCACACACTCACCTTCATATCCCACGCCTCCTCCGCATGGAGAAGTCCGCACAGAGAAGGGCAAGCAGCCTGTGAGGTCAGACAAGGAGCAGGAAAACGGAGTCAGATCCTTGGATTATGAAGACACCCAACTCCAGTCCCATTTTGGAAGGGAGGCTAAGACCCGGCGCTCCCTCCGGGCGAAGCCATTTGTGAGTGGCGCTCACTCCCAGGCTGCCGGCTGGCCCGATGAGCAAGAAGCCACCAGGATCTTGCTGTTGGCTTCCTGGTCTGACACACACTCCGGATCCAGGGAGAGAGAGAGAGGGAACAGGCGCTCCTCCACCTTCCCTCTTCTGGGAGCAGCAGCGGGGAAAGCGCCGCCGAGGCTGCAGCCAGGAGAGCAATTTGGCCCCGTGCCTGTCGGCTCTCAGCTGGAAAAGCCGCCTCTTGTCAGGATGGCTGAGAGCACCACACCCCCAACCACCCTCCCTCCCTCCCGCCTTTCAAGCAGCAGCGTGTGTGTGTGTGTGTTTGTGTAACTGACACAGCAGCAGTTAGCGGCGACGCACAGCAGCATTTCTGGAAAAGCCAGTCTTGAGGAGTTCAAAGCAGCCCCGCTGGAACTCTGTGGCTTGGAAGCAACAGGAGGCTTCTGACAGTTCTTAAAAAGAAATTAAAAAAAAAAATCCTCCCAACAGGGCTGTAGGCTTTGCCTCCAGGCAGTTCTCAGTCCCAAAGGATGCTCACCTTGCCTTTTTGTTTAGGTTTCTTGCATTTCGAGTTAGATTGTTTGCTTGTTTAGGGGGGAAAGTTTTGGAGGTGGGCTGTTTTCTTTCCTTCCCTTTGGTAGGGGGCAGGCACATTTTCCATGCCATATTTAATAGTGCAGGGATCAGACTTGCGCTTAAGTTCAGTAAACGGCTAGGATTCAGTGCATGAAAAGCCCCTAAATATATCCACCCCTCAAGACACCCCCTCCATTTTAAGTGCCTTTCCACACTACACTGTTACAGCATAGTTATTCCACTTTCAACCTCCTATGGAATCTCCTATGGTTGCAATTTAGGGAGGGGCTTTTAGAATTCTCAGCTGGAGAGCTCTTGGGCCCCAGGAAACTACAAACCCCAGAATTCCACAGCATGTTGAAAGTAGAATAGTAGCGCTATAACAGTGGAGTGTAGAAAGGCCCTAAGTTTCCCATCATTATTAGAACATACCTTCCAAAATTTCACAGGTGGACACTGAGACACGTGTGGCCAAACAATGTCAGAAAGTGGTCAAGACAGCCAAAGTTATCAATGAAGAAGAACAGACAAGCTAGGAGAGCTTGCAGAAGATGACTTTTGCTATAAAGGGGAAGATTCTGCCCTCTCTCCCCACACTTGGTGCTGAGTTAATTAAGTACCATTATCTTTTCACTTTGAACTTGGTTTGTAGTAACAGAGGTAAGCTAAGAACAAAGGGAGAAAATCGGAGAAAAGGAGAGAAAGTGGGAAAAGTCGCTGAAAAAGTGGGACGACAGGGTATTAATCTGGACTGTCTGCCAAACAGGGACAGCTGCAGGTTATGGAACAATGATACTAGAGTCATATTATGGGACCTCTTAAACTTGACATAATTTAAGATCTCTCTCTGTGTTAATCTCGATTAAGGGGGATGTCTGAATGAGCTACTGATGCAATCACATTTTTTAGATGTATTTAAAACATTTAAAGCCACTTCTTCTCCCAGGCTCAAAACTACTAAAGCAGAGATGGGAATCATACAGCCTTCCGAAGGTTGCTGGACTGCAACAGCCATTAACCCTAACCAACAGAACCAAAGTGAGGGCTGCTGGGAACAGTAGTGCAATAAAATCTGGAGGACTGTACAATTCTCAAGGATGTAGAAAGAATTTAACCAAACTGGATTTATGCAATGCTAGCCCACTGGCCCACATCTAGCTCAGCCTGGGATGGGGAATTTGTGATGCTCTGGATATAATTGGATTACAATGTCCAGCATTCCTGGCCACCATAATCAGTGGTGAGGATGATTCTAGTTGCAGTCTAAAACATAATGGAAGTCAGTCAGTCGCACACACACACATACAGGTCTGTTGTTTCTTCTGCAGTTTCAGGCAGAGGACTTTGTCATTCCTGTTTGGAGATGCCAGGGATTCAACCTATAACTTTTGCAAGAAAAGCACATGATCCCCCACTGATCTATGGCCCTTGCCACATGTGGTGACAACAACAAAGGCACCCTGTTTGCTACATGGCAGTGGGCTGGCTGACTGTTTTATTCTGATAAGTTCAGTGACATCATAATGTCAAAGATAACACATCACTGGTTACATTATGGTGACCTCTGATGGCATACCAGGGCCAGTACCGCCGTTAGGCAAAATGAGCTCAGGCACAACATAGATAAAAGGGTAGCAAATGCTTTGTTATTTACCTTATTATTATTGTATTTGTTCTGCTAGCTTTGAGTACTATGTACTTTGACTTGGAAGATGAGTGGGAGGACACTGTTTGCTATACTGCCTCAAGCAGCAAAATGTCTTGGGTTGGTCCTGGAATAGACCTATGGTGACCTGGTCCTAGGGCAGCCCCAGGTGATGTTATTTATAGAAGCAATTGCTAGAGAAATGGTCTGAAACAGTAGTGGGGGAACTGCAAAAGAAAATTTACAAGTAAACCAGTTCATAGGAAAACTGACTCAACCCTCCTTGTTCTCATAAGTGCAAACAGTGGTGATTGGTGGCTCCATGTCAGTGGGGTAGGGAATCCATACCAGGTTTTCATCCAGATTTTAATGGACCTATCCAAGGTGTTGAACCGATTTTGAAGATAGGGTTCAGTACCTTGGGTAGCGAGAGCCAGCATGATATAGTGGTTTGAGCATTGGACTATGACCCTGGAGACCAGAATCTGATTCCCTGCTCAGGCATGGAAACCCAGTGGGTGACCTTGGGCATGTCGCACGTTCTTAACATCAAACAAAACAAACAAAACAAAACAAAACCTGCATGATAGGTTCACCTTAGCTCCAGCAGCTCCAGCCTGTCAGAAACAACAACAAGAACTTTGGGTAATTCCTTTAAAATTCAAAGTAAGATCCAGAGCAAATTTGCCACCTTGCAGACATGGAAGCCACCAGCAGCCACTTGGTGCAAAAGTTAGCTAAGAAGATTCAAAACAATGAAAAATCAGTGCATCTCCAATATTGGTAGACACTACTACATTCAACAGACTAAATTTTGCCTGGCAAAACATGGTGCCGACATTCCCAACTAACTTTCTGGTATTCCCCACTAGATATGTTGGGTTACAAGAGCCAGCATGACATAGTGGTTTCAGCATTGCACTATGACGCTGCAGACCATGGTTCAAATCCCTGCTCGGCCACAGAAACCCCCTGGGTGACCTTGGGCACGAACACTCTCCTCTTCAAAAGCAAACCCCCTATGAACAAATCTTGCCAAGAAAACTCCATGATAGGTTTCCCTTAGGGTAGTCATAAATCAGAAATGACCTGAAGGCACACAACAACAGTGTTGAACTATAGCTCCCATCCTGTCTGGGCATGTCAGAAGTTCCGTTCTAACCTATCTGGAGGGTACTAGGTTGTCTCTAGATGCTTTAAGCCAAATAGTAATTAGTTACTCACTGTTAACTGCACTAAAGCCTATGCCTCAGCAAGCCCTGGCATTTCATAGAATTATGTTTGCTTCCTTAACACAAAGGAAACAAACAGAGACTTATCTTGAATCAAATTCAAAGAGCTGTTACCATTAATCAGTCACCAGATCCAGGTCAGCAACTGAAGAACATTCACAAACAAGTTGCAAGCTCATTAAGTTTGATGGATTCAACTGCTAAAACTAAGTCAAACTAGAATTACATGAACCCATAAAGCAGGAACTGGACTGAGACAATCCTAGGCTGAGACTTCTGCATGACAAGTCCCATCACCCAGTGAGACCAGGTATTCTTGCTCTCTCACATGGAGCTGGACATACCATATGAGGCGGGAAAGCTGCAGTTGGGGGGTAGGATTAGGCCCATGTTCTACAGTGGTGATTGGGTTTTGGGATGCAGATTTAGACCAGTGTGAGAATGCCAGAAGTCTCACATAAGCTTCAAAACGATTACAGAATTGTTGTAAACTAAAGGTGGAGGTGGGGAGAGAAAACAGTGTTTAAGAGGGACCTGTTTTGGCAGCACATATTGGATGAGGTAACCAAAAGTGACAGATAATTCAGCTGTTGGGACTATGGCACATTCATAAATGAATGGTCAGAACTACCGGCTCCTGAAAGCATCACTGATACAGATTGTGTGCAAGAAAAAAACATGCTTTATGTTGAGAGAGAGAGAGAGAGAGAGATTTGCATTTCCTCCTTTCTCTTTTTTTTCAAAAAAGGTATAGAGTTTCAGACACTGGCGTTACAAAAGTTATTTTTGGGCAACAGTTCCCAGAATGCCACAAGGGCCATATCCTAGAAGCTGATACCCAAACTTGGGTAACTGTTCCAAGATCTAACATGATGAGGAAATGGTTTTTAATCAGGGGTCTGGGGACCCCTGGGGTCCCACAGAGCTCTCGTAGGAGATCTGTGAAGCCCTGCTGCTGGACAACAGCAGCTGCAGCAACAGAGATGTGGCAGCAGGGGTGTGTGGGTGCTGAAACTGCTCCCTCGCTTGCAAATCCTGGAGACCAGGGTTTGAATCCCCAGTTAGCCATAGAAATCCACTGGGTGACCTCAGACAAGTCACATTCTCTTAGCCTCAGAGAAAAGCAAAGGCTACAAATTTTGCTGAGAAAACACCTATGATAGGTTCACCTTACAATCACTATAAGTCAGTTTTTAAATGCAAGAAACATGATGGCTAGAACCTCCCTCCATCAGCGACACTTCCTTGTTGTGTGCCTTCATGTCATTTCCAACTATGGCAATCCTAAGGTGAACATATCACAGATTTGTTTGTTTGGCAAGATTTATTCAGGAGTTTGCCTTTGCTTTCCTCTGAGGCTGAGAGAATGTGACTTACCCAAGGGCACCCAGTGTCTGAGTGGGGATTTAAATCCTAGTCTTCAGAAGTCTTAAACAGATAAATAAATGATTATTTTAAAAAATATTTGAATATTTAAATCTTGAGTTAAGTCTTGGGGTACCCCAGCAACAAATTATATTCACAAGGGGTCCCCAGTAAAAAAAAAAAAGTTAAGAGTCACTGTGACAGGGCATTTGGTATTTGGAAAATCTACTGTTAAAAAGCCCTGAATGAAGTTTACCCTAAACATGTCTCACAAGGATTTTAGTGAACCAGCCAATGTGAAATAGTAAATTGACCAATTACACACTCAAGTGCTGGGTTTCATAAGACACAGGCAAAGCTTTGATTTCCTCTGGTTCATGCCAGTTTCTCACCAGCATAAATGCAAGCAAGCAAGGAGATTGAATGTGGAGATTAGGCACTTATTAAACTGTTAGCTTCAATGGCAAATGAAAATCTTGCAAGTATAATCAATGGGGCATGGAAGGGGCATGGAAGGAAATGCAAATGCTGCCATCTACCTTCTAAATGCTGGACATTTGGATCCTGATTGTGGGGGTCCCTTACTTCGATGCCACTGCTGTAGTGAATCAACTCTTGAGTTTTATTCCAGAGTTGAAAGAAGCTCCCTGAAATTCTGAACCTTTACTCAAACATAGATTCAGCTCCTTTAACCTCTGGAATAAAACTCAGAATGGGTTCACTGCAGCACCAGTATGGAAGTCTTTGGGCACCCCTAAATCTTTGGCTTGGAGATTGCTTCTCCTCCTCCATCAGAGCTTCTACCAATTTTGTCACTGCCCCATTATTAAAAATCAGGTAAAATTTGTGAAGTTACCACGTTTGGACTGCAGTCCCCTTGGATGCCACCCTTCCAAGCCAGCATTGCCAATAACATTCTGGCCGGAGGAATGAAATTTGCACTCCCCCAAAGTAGTTGTTCCATGCTGTACTCTGTTAACAACCTTTACTAGACTTTTTTTTTTTTAAAAAAAAAAGATTACTCTTCACTAAGGCAGACCATTTATCAAACAAAGAGGACGTGGGAAGCTGCCTTATACTGGATGGGTTGGCCTATTTTTGTTGTTTGTTCCAGCCCTCTGGCAGAGGACTGACCCCTGCCTTGCTACCCAGTCCTTTCAACTCAGAGGAGAGGAATTTTCAGCCCATGGGCCTAAATTGTCACGTACATTCCTTATTTGGCCAGCGATGGCCTGTGGACAAAAAACACCTCTTTCATGGGCCACTCCCATGCTGCTAAGGTCTACCTTGAGAGCTAGCTTGAGAGGAATGCCTGCTTTCTCTGAACACTAGTCAGAGAAAGAGGGTGTTCTTTCCCTGGTACCCTATTACACTACACAATTATAGCTCTGTGATTCCACTTGAACTGCCATGGCAACAACCTATGGACTCCTGGGAAAGGCAGGGAGGAGCCTTCAGAATCCTCAGCCTGAGAACTTCCCTGGTGCCTCTGACCAAACTTTAAACCCCAGGATTCCATAGGAGGCAGCCAGGGCAGTTAAAGTGGGACAATAATGCTACAACTGTGTGGTGTGAATGGGTCCCCGGCTTTTCTCCATTTCTCTCATCTCTGCATGGGCATGGGGGTGTAGCAAAGATGGCCATGTTTTCCCATGGCATGAGCAAGTACCAGGTAAGCCCCTAGTGAGGCAGGTCTCAGTCAGTGCCTGCCAGCATTGCTAAGATCAATTTACTCCTTATCTCCCTTCATTGCACAGGAAAAAGAGGGGAGAAAGAAGGAGCAAAGCTAGCTGCAGTCAGCAAGTGCCAATCGCAAAACTCTTTGCTGTCATTTTTCCCTTCTTTGTGTGGCAAAGGGAAAACAAAGCTAGGTTCCTGGCCAAACCACTGAGTGCAAAAGTTGCACCCAGCATCTGCCCCACCATTGAACAACATTGCATGACAATATTTTTCATAGCAAATCTCTCTCTTGATGTCTCTATTATATGGGGGGGGCAGTGAGAGAGCAGTTTACTAACTGCTGCTGGATCAGGGCTTGTGAAGGCACAATTCCAGTACCCATGACTTGCAGGTAATCATTTCCCAAAGTCTTCCCTGGTCAGGGAGTTGAAAGTGCCAAGTTCTAACCGTGAGTTGGTCCTAGTACAAGTGTAGCACCATTGAATTTTTTTAAAGGTTATTTTTCTAGATGCCAAGGTGACTACACTGAGGCTGGTGCACTTTGGACATATCATGAAAATATGTGACTTGCTGGGAAAAAAATGATAATGCTCAGTAAAGTGTAAGGCAATGGGACACAAAGGAGACTACCCTAAAGGTGGAGAGACTCAATCAAAGAAGCTGTGGCTCTTGAGTTTGTAAGCTCTTACCAGGGCAATTGACAACTGAGAATCTTGGAGGTGTCTCATTCATAGGGTCACCGTAAGTCAAAGTCAACTTCACAGCAAATAACGACAAAGCTTTTTTAGAGGGAGTGTTGGTGGAATATGTTCTTAGAAGGTCATTCAGTATGCTAAGGGCAGTGATTCATTTCTAATAAAAAGCTACAAAGGCTATAGTTTCTATAAGAGTCCTATCAGTGTTCAGGAGACAAGTTGCAATAGCTCTGTGGACAGCATTCTTAACATGCTTAAGGCATTATTAGGTAGCCTTCCTTTAAACAAGGGGCACAACTGTCTGACAGAGCATGTACTCTGATAATAGAGAAGTAGGGCAGGCCGATAGTTCTGATGCTAATTCTGCAATGAATCTGCTCTAGGTTTTAGTCCAGACTGTTAAGGAGCTATTCAAAGGGTATAACCTCTTTGGGGGCAGGATTCAGCCTCTTAGATAGTTCCTTTAACATTCTAAGTAAAACCCAAAGCAGATTCACTACTCCACGGACATCAGAGTCACTGTTCCTCACTCACCCTCATCATCTTCTGGTAGGACTGAGAAACACCATCTACCCCTGATGGTGAGTTGCTGCCTGTCACAGACCTTGGTGAACCAATAATCTGATTCAAGAGAGAGAGAGAGATTGACAGAGAGAGAGACCTTCTTATGTCCCAAAGCCACACTGAAACAATGTGGAAATTTGACACTCAGAGCTTGGGAAAAGTTACTCTTTCAGGCTGTAACTGGCCACTTGTAGATGGATTGAACCCCAAAGCTCAGTCATCCCAGTCTGATGACTAAAAGAGGCTCAAAAATCTTCTGTCCAAAGCAGACTCAGATGGCAGTTGGTAGCTTTCATGTTAAGAGGTGGCGAATTCACTCTGGGTTTTAGTCTGAACTTTGAAGGATCTATCCAACTTACTTGGGGGAGAAGTTCAGAACCTTGGGTAGCTCACTTGATGTCTGGAATAATATCTGGAATGGGGTCATTGCCCCACTGACATGGGTGCCACCAGCCACCACCAGGGAGAGCCATCTCACAGTACAGAAACTACCAATGGGAACACACAAGGGACACATAGAAAACTTTTGAAGGCAATAAGGAAGTCCATGGAGAAAGATCATGTCAGCAGCTCTTGAAATGCTAAGTTGTAGAGTCTAGGATTGTAACTCAGGCAGTGCTCTGGGGTGTGTGTGTGGTTGGTTTAGAGCCCAGCAAAAAGAACAATAGTGCTGCCCCTTGCTTTATAGTTAACTTCTTTGTGTCCAGATATATTTTATTGGATTCTTCTTCTTTGGGAGTCTTTAAACAGAAGTTGGACGGCCATCTTTCAGGAGTGCTTTAGTTTTGAATTCTAGCATGGTAGGGGGTTGAACTGGATGGACCTTGTAGACTAGATGGCCCCTCTAGTTCTAAGAGTCTGTCTATGATTTATAGCTGCAGACCCGAAACCCGAATGGCAATTGCAGTCTTAATCTGCAACTCTCAGAAAATGAAGCCATTTTAAACAGCTTCACTATCAGACCTTGGAAAAGCAGCTGGGAAATTCTGGGAGGTTTTTTGGACAATGCCCCCCACCCCACCCACTGCAAAAGGAACATGCGTAAGCTCTGATCTATATTGTGTGCTACCAAGGCAAAGCAGAAGGAGTCCAGATCAAAAGGGAAGAAGGAAGGAGGCCAGACTTACCGGTAAAACAGGCTGGGATTCTGTCAGCTTTTCGTCTTTTTTCCTTTTCAAAAGCAACAATGCAAGAATGGTTATGCCAGGCTTTTACCTTACTCCCCCAGAGGAAATGGTGCAACACCCTTAATCTCTCCTCTTTAAAGGCCAGTCTCCTTTACTTTGGAGAGGGTCAGCCTTAGACAAA